>PVKP010023308.1:0-36443 GCA_004027715.1 Plecturocebus donacophilus | reverse complement strand
AAAAAAAAAAAAAAAAAAAAGGTGCCTTGCTTCCTCTTTGCCTTCTATCATGATTGTAAGTTTCCTGAGGCCTCCCCAGCCATGCTGAACTGTGAGTCAATCCAAACTTTTTCCTTTATAAATTATCCAGTCTCGGGCAGTTCTTTATAGCAGTATGAAAATGAACTCATACATTACCTATATTTTTAGTGTACTATATTAAGATACCTCCATAGTGACCAAAACCATACCAAGTCTTTGTTACCAAAATAAGAGGCAATTTATGTTATCTCTAGCTGTTATCACCACCAAGAAAAATCCCTCGAGTTTTCTGTGTCTTCAAGGTACCATATTGAACCTTAAAATAGCAAATATTACTATCTGGATAAAACCATCACCTGTGTGGTAGTCATTTTAAAGTAGCTGTTTGGATGTGAGATACTTGATAACCTTACCATTTAAGCCCCCAGTGCTTCCCTTATTTCACAGAAAATGAGTGCCTTGCCAGTCAATCAGCTCCGAGTTTTCTCTTTCGGTGGGTGGTGACTAGGAAGCGCAATCTTGTCAAATAACACCATAGATTATATCCGCTTGCCACTCAGTAGTTTTTGAGAGGTTTGTCTTGAAATGCTGAGGATATCTTTTCTCTTCCTAACTTAATAGGGACCAGATGATTTAAATGCTTTTATGTCCTCATTTTTTTTAATACCATGAAAACTGTACTCATGGGGGGGGGCAGGAGGAGATCTTTCTTTCTTTCTTCCTTTATTTCAACAGGGTTTTGCCCTGTTGCTCTGAGGCTGAAGAACAGTGGCTTGATCATGGCTCACTGCAACCTCAAACTCCCCGGGCTCAAGCAGTTCTCCCGCCTCACTCTCCAGAGTAGCTAGGACTGGTAGTGTGTGCCACCACATCCAGCTAATTTTCCTCATTTTTTGTAGAGACGGGTTTTGCCAAATTGCGCAGTCTGCTTTCCTGGACTTAAACGATCCTCTGGCTTCGGCCTCTCAAAGTGCTGGGATTACAAGCACGAGCCACTGGACCCAGCCCAGAAGGAGATTTTCATTGAGTAAATGGTGAGTTTTATTAAGAGCCTCAACACCATCCCTCTCATTAAAGAATGTGAATAGGATATGGCTACATTAAGTGAGTTCTGCGAGAGTCACAGCTTTAAAAAGCAAACCCTCTATCTTGTCAAGCTGCTCAGCTTTCCAGGTGATTATCGATCTGTGATGTGTAACTCCTGAATGTAGAGGAGCTACACCTGGACATTTGTTTGTGCCTGCTGGCCGAGCATTTGTAATCAACAGTTGGGTTGGCATCTGCTACCTGCAGGGCATTAATGGATCTGGGCCTGTGAAGAAGGTTAGGGGATAGCCCCAGTTCTCAAGTATGAGAATGACATTCGTCACTCTTTTTAGTTGCCCGGGATGTGACCTCTTCCTGTGCCTGGGGAATCCCCCATCTCAGGACGCAAAGCCACCCCCGTTAAAACTGGAAATGGCACAGACCACATGCCCACGCTTTCTTGCAGTTGAGAGTACAAGGGGCATAACTTAGGTTCCCCCAGCAGCTGGGGATGGGAGGGAGTAGGGCAGTGCTTCATCCAGCAGCTGGAGGAGTGGCAGCAGCTTCTACGGCAGAGCGCAGCAGTGTTGGTGTCCACAGCAGGGCCATCACCTGCCCCATCTGCAGCATGAATTTAATTTAGGCCTTGGTCCAGGCTGCATCCTCTTGGAGGTGATCCCCTAGCTCTCTTAAGGATCCTTGTGAGCCACCCACCATCCTGTAAATAAATAGCCTTCTTGCTCAGATCAGCCATGCTCAGCTTCTGTTGACTGACACAGGAGTCTCCTCTCAGAGTCTCTATCTTGGATATCAGTTGCACCAGCAAGCCATTATTCTTCTAGCAGTGGCCTGGTGTTCCTGCTGAGCCTTCACTCATCAGACTCCTCCTGTCATAACAACATACACTTAGGGATGGGGCATCTGTGGCCATGGAATGACATTTCACTTGCACCTTGGTGGTTGGTGCTAAGTGAATCAACCAGAAATGTAAGCAGATTTAATCTCAAATACTTTTCTGCATGGGTAGGATGGGACACAGGTTGAGACATGTTTCTTTCCTATGATACCAGAGAACCTAATACACTAGAGTTTTGGCCAAAAGGAAGAAATGGCAATGACAACAACAATAGCAGCAACAAAATCCTCCATAATTACAGGGAAAACATTTTTTGCTATTTTTTAGTACAAAAGGAACTGTTTCAATATTCCGTTTATCTTCTTTATCCAGCCTCTTTTTTGTGTGTTGTAGAAATCCCATTGTGAACACTTATACTTCATCCGTTGACTCTTCTAGATGACGCTGAACTTCACGATAGGAAACTTTCAGTGTGAGATGGATCATCTTGTTGCAAAAAGCAAAAAACTGATCCCTGAAGAGATTGAGAGAACATGAGCTTCCATTGATAAAAAACCAGGAATACAGGTTTTTCATATTCTCCCAGCAAGTTAAACGTGGAAGTAGAATAATTTCTTACAAAACAAGAAGACAAAGATATCATTAATCCTTTCGATTGCATTACTTTTAGCAGCCGTAAAAATAAGCCCAGCAACAAATACTCAGGGTCTTAAATGAAAGCAGAGTGGATTTAAGAGAATTGGAGCGGAGGGCACAATGAAAAGCCCTTTGCCTTTCATTCTGAAATTTTGTGTGTTCAGTTGTCCAGAGACCGTGACTCCATGAGGGAGGGTGGTCATCCCTGCACAGCTGGAAAGGGTAGGGGCCACAGTTTCCACCTCTTTTCCTCCCACGCCTCTGTCAATCTGGCTTCCACTGAAATCACTTTCACTAATGCACTAATAAATCCCCAACGGCTTAGTCTACCTATCTATGCTGTGTCACACTGCTGCTTTCATTTTCTCATAACTCTTGCTTTTACTGAGTTCTGCATTCTTCCTGTTTTCCTTCTCCCTTTCTGGCCGGTCCTTCTCCATCTCTCCCACTGGCTCATCCTCCTCTTCCCGCCCCCCAAGGCTGCGGTTCTCTCATGGTTTCTTTTCTGTTCCATTCCACGTGCTTTTTCTTGGTAATCATGTCCGTTTTCATGCCTTCTGACAATCACCAGTAACCAATGACCAGCACCTGCATACTTCCTGAATTCCAAATCCCTGTCTCCAATAAGCTCCTGGACCCCTCCACCTGGATATTTTGCTGTCACCGCAAATTCAAATTCAATGTGTCAATCTGGATTATTTATCACTCTGCTCCAAACCTCCACTTATTTTCTCTCTTTTTTTTTTTGAGACAGGGTCTTGCTCTGTCCCCCAGGCTGAAGTGCAGTGGCGTGATCATGGCTCACCGCAGCCTTGATCTCCTGGGCTCAGGTGATCCTCCTACCTCGGCCTCCTGAGTAGCTGGGACTACAGGCACACACCACCATGCTCAGCTAATTTTTTGTAATTTTTGTAGAGACGGGATTTCTCCACATTGCCCAGACTGGCCTAGAACTCCTGGGCTCAAGCGATCCACCCTCCCAAAGCACTGCGATTACAGGCATGAACCACTGCGTCCAACCAAACCTTCACTTCTTGTATTCCTATATTTATTGCCCAGAAAGCTCAAAATTATCCTTAACATGCCCCTCCCTCCTGTTCCGCACTCATTCACCAAATTCTGTCTTACACCTGGCCCTCGTCTCCATCCCTCTGGCCTCTGCCTCGGTGGAGCCCCTTCCCCTCTCTATGGCCTCCGTCCCCCAGGCATCCCCACACTGCTTCCCAGTTATCTTGTGCCAGATGAGACAGACTGCTTGGGCAGCCAAGGGAGGAGAGCTCGAGCTGACCTGGGAGGCCTGAGCAGATGGGAGCCAGCAAAGGAACAAAGGTTATTCACGGGGTCAGGACCCTGGGGGATCTTGAGGCTCGAATGGAAACTATAGTTCTGCAGTTGCAGCAGGTCCGGCCTCCAGCAGTGGCCAAGCTGATCCCTAACTCCTCTGAGGATCTGCACGTGGCTGCCTACCTCCACGCCTTCCTACTCCCAGGAAAGCCGCCCATGGCCATAGAACTCATTACCCTAAAATACCACCTCAATTCCATTGCTTCCCAGTCCCCGGTTTTTGATGACTCCCCATCATCCACAGAATCCACAAAGTATACTTTCCACTCCCCATCGAGTACTCCAGGATCCCATAATTGCTCGTGCAGCTTTGCTGTTCAGTGTGTCAGTTGCTCACCTGAATCGACCATTCTCCGCTCTCACACTTAACTATTAACTTTAGTTTTCCAACCTCTCAAATTTGCCTTTTCTCCTCCTAGAGCCCTGTCCTGTAAGTCCTCAAACCTGTTTCTTTAGATCTTATGTGGTTTTTCACCTGTTAAACCAACACGTATTTAGATCCGGCTAGGGGCTGTACCAATTCTAGCAAAGAAGACTAGATCTCTCCCCTCCAGGAACACTTAGTCCACGGGGAAAGGAATTTGCATTAAATGTGATAAATTCCACAGTGGTGTTGCCATATGCTGTCCTGGGGAAACCTTTCTGAGAATCTCTCAAATCTCATCACCATAGAGATATTCACATTAACTTACAGAAAACCCATTTCCTGTCTTCTGAACTCGGGGGCTATGATTCTCAACTTTGTTGTACAAACATTCATCTGGGGTGCTTTTAATGTTACACATTTTCCAAAGCCTTACTTTCAGAAATTCTGATTCAGCAGACCTGAGATTGGGCCTAGGAATAAACATTTTTAATAAACTCCTCAGTGATTTTAATATAGGTGAGGCCACTGGTCACACTTAGCACAACATTGCTAATGCATTTGTTTTTGCAATTCACATACCATACCAGATGCTTTCTTGTAGTCTATATGCTCACATGAATGGTTTCTCTAGTTTGCTAAATAATAGGTCTTTAAAAGCAGAATCTTTTACTTTTACATCTTTTTTTTTGTTTTGAGATAGGGTCTTGCTCTGTTGCCCAGGATGGAGTGCAGTGGCATGACTGTGGCTCGTTGCATCCTTGAACTCCTGGGCACAAGCAATCTTCCCACTATAGCCCCTCAAGTAGCTGGGACTACAGGCATGTGCCACCATGCCTGGCTAATTTTTTAAAGTTTTAATAAAGACAAGATCTCACTATGTTGCCCAGGCTGATCTTGAACTCCCGGGCTCCTCTCGCCTTAGCCTCTCAAAGTGTTGGGGTGACAGGCGTGAGCCACTGCACCCGGCCACACCCGGCCTTCTTATACATCTTTAGGCGCTTTCATGGCATCAGAACAGTACATGAGTAATTGCATATCTTTTGTACTTCATAAATCCTTAAATTTTAGTAAAGTCATATTTTGTGTTTCAATTTTTATAACTATATATTGATTTCATAATTAAAAAGATTGATGTGAGGATGTGTTGCTGCTGAGAGGCTGAGAGGTGCTAGTGACAAGGTGGGGTGGGTATGGGAGGTGCTGCACTCCAGAGGCCCACATTCTCAGCTGGGGGCGATGCAAACAGGACGCCTGCTACACAGACCAGCTCAGGGAGGCCCAGGCTGCACGAACGTGATGCTGAGAGGATGTCTTAGAAAGGTGCCACTGGGCCTTCGTGAGTGGTGTTCTTTTCTCTTTTATTAATTTTTGTAGAGACAGGGTCTCACTGTGTTGCCCAGGCTGGTCTTGAACTCCTGGGCTCAAGCCATGCTCCTGCCTCAGCCTCCCAAAGCCCTGGGATTACAGGTGTGAGTCACCATGCCCAACCTAGAGGTGTGTTCTTTAAAGTCAGATCTGAGGCTGGGCATCATGGCTTGCGCCTGCAATCCCAGCACTGGCAGGCTGAGGCGGATGGATAACTTGACGCCAGGAGTTCAAGACCAGCCTGGCCATCATGGTGAGACTCCATCTCTACTAAAAATACAAAAATTAGCTGTGTGTGGTGGCACACACCTGTAATCTCAGCTACTCAAGAGGCTGAGGCCCAAGAATCTCTTGAACCCGGGAGGCAGAGGTAGCAGTGAGCCAAGATTGCGCCACTGTACTCCAGCCTGGGCGACAAGAGTGAGATAAGACTCTGTCTCAGAATAAAATAAAACCAAACAAAACAAAATAAAATGTCAAATCTGATCTCCTACCACATCCCACAGTTGTGACAAACCATTCTTTCAAACGACGTTTTCAGTGGCATTTTCAAGAAAATGCAGAGGGAAGCCCGGGAAGTCCAAGATTCCTCGTCCAGCTGGAGGCTGCTCTGCCTTTGCTTGTGGCCTCCGTCAAGGCACCGTGCCTGGCCACACTTGCCTGCAAAGGCTCTAGGGCTTGCAGGACCTCTGGTGCTGCTGTGCTGAGACGTGGATCTCAACCATGTGGGTCCGGTTCTGCCCTCTCCATGCTCGGACTAGATCTCTTTCTAGACATAAACGTAACTTCCCCTCTGATGCCACTTGCCCTGGGCCAGGGGTTGTTGCAACCTCCACAGTCGTGTTTCCTGGACCACCCACCCAGCAGCGTCCCAGACAGTGAACCTGAGCCCTCGTTGGGCCTAGAAATCACTGGAAGAGAAATAAAAGAGGATTAAGCTGGGATTACTCTTCTTTCTTATTTACCATTCACTGTGATCTCTTCTTCCCCAGCCTCTGCAGCTGGCCTCTCTTCACAGCTGAAACTACCAACCCCCCTCCCCCACCCCATATAGCATGAGCCCTACTTCAGTCTTTCTAGAAAGTTCTTGTTCTAGAGCCCAGAACAAGTCCAGATATTGAATAACATATTTTGGAGCTCAGGATCCAGTGGGATGCAGCCTAGTAGCTCCAGCAAAACAGGAAAGAGTAATTAGGATCGGACCCAGAACTAGACTAGGGTGGAGCCCAACTAGTCCCAGGCGCTGTGGTGGCACCCACTGCAGTAGTGCCATCATTGGGCATACTCACATGCCCTAGTCTATGCTCAGGGACAGATGGAGCAAAGCAACTGAGACCTGGAGATACAGTCAAATAGAATTAAGCTATTTGACTATTGGTGGATAAAGGGTCCCTAGCCTCTGGGCTGAGTTTGAGGACCTTTTCTTAGAGGGGACTGCACTGCCAAGTAATTTAGCAAAATAGGGAAACAACACACAAATCCAGCTATCAGATCTGAATCAAGGAACCTACTACGACTTCTGAGCAAAACTAGTTTTGATGTTTGAACAAAACCAGAGGGAAGAGGGCTGAGGTTTGGAGATAGGTTTCAGGAATCATGCCTGCCTGTGATTCTCCTGATAGGATTCAGAGGAGTAAACAATGCCCCATGCTAGGAATGACATAGAATGCAGAGAGGGTAACCCAGGCAACCCAGTACTCTCCTGGATTCAAAGGCCAACCTGGGCCTTCAACACTGCAACATTTCTTTACTATACACGTTGTATCCTTCATGCTCACATGTCATGGTTTATGCTATCTAAAAATTAGAATTGACCTGTAGTCCCAGCTACTGGAGAGGCTGAGGTGGGAGGATCCCTTGAACCCAGGGGGTCAAGGCTGCAGAGAGCCATGATCATGCCCCCACACTCCAGCTTGTGCAAGAGTGAGACCCCATTCTAATCCTGTTTCCCCACTTTGTAAGGAAAGTTTCCCACATGCGTGCCTCTTCAGAATATCTGGTAAGCAAAGTGTGGAAGCAGGATTAGAAACAAAGTTAGTATCTTTCTTTTTTTTTTTTTGAGACAGAGTCTTGCTCTGTCACCAGGCTGGAGTGCAGTGGCATGATCTTGGCTCACTGCAACCTGACTCCCAGGTTCAGGCAATTTCCCTGCCTTAGCCTCTGGAGTAGCCGGGACTACAGGCGCGCGCCACCACACCCAGCTAATTTTTGCATTTTTAGTAGAGATGGGGTTTCACCATGTTGGCCAGGATGGTCTCAATCTCCTGGCTTCGTGATCCACCCACCTCGGCATCCCAAAGTGCTGGGATTACAGGCATGAGCCACTGCACCTGGCTTTATCTTTCCTTTCTATGCGAACTTAGTGGAAGTGAGAATCTTTAGACTTTCCATCTGTTCTAACCTACTGATGTAAGCTAGGACTCTGTAAAGTCCATTATATTAATTTCTAGAAAAGAATTTCAGGGGCAGGTCTATTAATATTGCCAAGGAAGATTTAAAAATGAAATGCTTATCACTTCTTGGTAGACATTTGTGAAAACCTCATGATATGCTTTATATTTTTTATTGGCAAGAGGTCATAGAGGCTAGATCATGTGGTGGGATTTGCTTTTGTTAACATCAAGGGAGGAATGCTAGCTAATTTGTCTGGATGAATGTGTCCTAACATTGCTCTAAAAATTATTGCTGGGCATACTAGGATCATACTAGGATCTCTGTCACCAGAAAAGCCCAGCCTCACTGTCCTTGGTGGCTCCTCTGTGGTCACGGGACTCATGGATTCAGAAAGGTACACCTACCTACTTTCCCACTGTCCATTTTTGCTCGCTATACTTTTTCTTTTTTTTTTAGACAGAGTCTCGCTCTGTTGCCAGGCTGGAGTGCAGTGGTGTGATCTCAGCTCACTGCAACCTCCGCCTCCCGGGTTCAAGTGATTCTCCTGCCTCAGCCTCACAAGTAGCTGGGACTACAAGCATGCGCCACCATGCCCAGCTAATTTTTGTATTTTTAGTAGAGAGGGGGTTTCATGTTGGCCAGGATGGTCTCGATCTCTTGACCTTGTGATCTGCCCGCCTCGGCCTCCCAAAGTGCTGGGATGAGAGGTGTGAGCCACCACACCTGGCCACTCACTCTATTTTATATAAGCCACTTACTCCCCTCACCCCTTCCCTATTCAATGGCCATAGAGAGTTTTTGGTCATTCCTTTTCCTACTGTATCTTTAAAATTCTATCAATGTGGTTTTTACATTCCATTTCCTTTAAGATGTTTGTTTATGCTGAAGAACTCATATGGAGATTTTTTTTTTCTCTCTCTCTCTCAGGGGATTAGCATTTTAGTAAGAGCTGAATAATAAAACTAGACTGTAAAAGCCTGTCAGAAATGTAGTGGTGCATGTCTTACTTCTCATAATTGCTTGGGAATGATTAGGACTGAACTTTGTTGTCCTTGTTGTTGTTTCAGTGAAAACAGGGCCATTTTTCTCTGCCAGATCACAAGGATGGGTGTTGAAGGGGAAATGACCTGTGATACCGTATAAACCATAAATTCTAATTTTCTAGATAGAAAGGAAGACGTAGCACAAAGCGAGAGGGAATATTAATGAGTGGACCACCAGATCTGCTTTGAATGTTTTTCAACTTCTGGTGGGTCTCATACTCTGAGAAAACTTGAGGCAAACACATATGTGCACAAAGACATATAAAACATGGCAGTGATTTCAAAGGAATTGTGGTCTCCATGGCTCTCTGATTAAAGAAAATCCTTGGCTGGGCGTGGTAGCTCATGCCTGTAATCCCAGCACTTTGGGAAGCTAAGGTGGGCGAATCTCTTGAGATCAGGAGTTCAAGATCAGCCTGGCCAACATGGTGAAACCCTGTCTCTACTAAAAATACAAAAATTAGCCAGGTGTGGTGGTGGGCACCTGTAATTCCAGCTACTCGGGAGGCTGAAGCAGAGAATTGCTTGAACCCAGGAGGTCGAGGTTGCAGTGAGCCGAGATTGCACCATTGCACTCCAGCCTCAATGACAAGAGTGAAACTGCATTGAAAAAAAAAAAGGAAGAAAGAAAGAAAAAGAAAACCCTTGTGGGGGTCATCACAATGTTTTCTCTATCCTTTGGGTTCAACTTTAATCCAGAAGCTAGCATAAATGGATGAAATTTTGATTTCAATCAAGCAATGAATATACACAATTGACTATTAAACAACATAGGTTCCAACTACATGGGTCCACTTTTACATGGATTTTCTTCCATCTTTGCCACCCCTGAGACAATAAGACCAATCCTTCCTCCTCCTGCTCCTCCTCCTCAGGCTACCCAAGGTAAAGACAACAAGGATGAAGATATTTATGGGGATCCACTTCCACTTGGTGAATAGTAAATATATTTTCCCTTCTTTATGATTACAAAATATAACTTATAAAATATGTTAATCAACTCTATATATTATCAATAAGGCTTTCCATCAACAGAAAGCTATTAGTAGTTTTGGAGGAATCGAAAGTTATGTGAAAATTTTTGATTACGTGGAGGGAGGTCTGTACTCCTAACTCCCACATCCTTCAAGGGTCAACTTCATTATGCTTAGTGTTGTGCTAGGTATGAAAGAACCCAGAAACATTGTAAGAGCTCATCCTTGCCTTCCAGCACTTTGGGAAGACTACACAAACTCACATGGGGTATCTGTAAACAAGACGGTGTAGAGTTTAGTGCTAAATTGTGTGATATGGATGAAGAATACTGCAGGCTCTCAGGAGAGGGGAGTCAATAGTTTAGTCAAAGAAAATTTCATAAAGATAAAAGGATTTCATTTGTACTTGAAAGAATCTCTAGGGCTTAAACAGAAGAGACATGCGGTAACATTCCATGGAGACAATATAGCTCAGGAGAGAGAATACGGGTTTTGACGTGTGGCACATCTAGGTTTGAATCACCGCTCTGTCCCTCATAGGCTCCATAACTGTGCTAAAGTTATTTAATATCCCTGAGTTTTAGGTTCTTTATCTGCAAAATGGGCATTTTTAAAGAATGGATGGGAGTAATCAATTAGATAATTTTGTAAAAGTACCTGAGACAGGGTCAAGAAAGCAAAAACATCTCTCTTGTTCAGGAACACAACTCAAGAGTATAATCGGTATAATCAGTACTCATGCTCCTTAGTATTTATCCAAAAAAGTGTTACCCAGGGGCTGACACATAGAAGGTGCTTGACAAATATCTGTAAGAGGGGTTGAATGAATGAGTGAGTGAGTGAATGAATCAATGAATAAAAAAATATGTTGAGGAGTAAGCAATAATGATGAATCTGATGTGTGGCAATATATAATTTCTTCTTTCAAATATATTGTGATAAAATCAAATTCTATCAAGAAAATAAAATACTAAGCCATGGACCAGGAGACAATAATCACAAAACACATATCTGTTATGGGACTGTTGTCCAAAACATACAGAGACCTCTTAAAACTCAATCATAAGAAAACAACCAACCACTTAAAGAATGGGCCAAAGACTTTACCATACACCTCACCAAAGGAGATATACAAAAGGAAAATAAGCATATGAAAAGATGTTCCACATCGTATGTCACCAGGGAAACACAAGTTAAAATAACAATGAGATCCCACTACACACCTGTCAGAATGGCCAAAATCCAGAACACAGCACCAAATGCTGGTGAGGATGTGGAGCAACAGAATCCCTCATTTATTGCTGGTGGGAATACAAAATGGTGTGGTTATTTTGGAAAATACTTTGGCAGATTTTTTTTTTTTGTAAAACTAAACATACTCTTACAGTATAATCAGTAACCATGCTTCTTATTATTTATCCAAAAAAGTTGAAAACTTATGTCCACACAAAAACCTGCACGCAAATGTTTATAACAGCTTTATACATAATCACCAAAACTTGAGAAGTAACTAAGATGTCCTTCAGTAGGTGAATGATAAACTACTGTACAATGGAATGATGAGTGGCAATATATAATTTGTTTGTTCAGATATATTCTTTATAAAAGTAAATTATATCAACAGAATGCAAAGATAAGCTATAGACCAGGAGAAAATATTTTGTGCATCTAGATAATGTAATATTACTCATTGCTAAAAAGAAATAAGCTATCAGGCCATGAAAAAACATGGAGGAAACTTAAATGCCTATTACAAAGTGAAAGAAGCCAATCTAAAAAGACTGCATGCTGTATGATTCCAACTACATGACATTTGGGAAAAGGCAAAACTATGGAGACAGTCAAAAATTCAGTGGTGGCTGGGTGAATTTCAGTGGTGGCTGGGTGAATTTCAGTGGTGGCTGGGTGGCTCATGCCTGTAATCCCAGCACTTTGAGAGGCCAAGGTGGGAAGATCACCTGAGGTCAGGAGTTCAAGACCAGCCTGGCCAACATGGTGAAATCCCATCTTTACTAAAAATACAAAAATTAGCTGGGCATGGTGGCAGGCGCCTGTAATCCCAGCTACTCAGGAGGCTGAGTCATGAGAATCTTTTGAACCCAGGAGATGAAAGTTGCAGTGAGCCAAGATTGTGTCACTGTACTCCAGCTTGGGGGACACAGCGAGACTCTGAAAAAAAAAAAGTTCAGTGGCCACTGGGGGTTGAGGAAAAGAGAGGGATGAATAGGCAGAGCACAGAAAATTTTCAGGAAAGTGGCACTACTGTGTGAGCTACTATAATGATGAATATATGTCATCGTAAATTTGTCCAAACCTATAGAATGTACAACACTAAGAGTGAATCTTAATGTACAAAAAGTTTTATTCAAAAAATCAAATTATAGCTATAGCTATAACTAAAATGCATTCATATTGTGTTCTAGATTATTCAAGGACAAACTCCCCACTTTCTGGGTTATCTGGGTTTTCTATAGCTTTATCTCCAGCTCCACAACTCTGATTCTAGTATTATTTGCCTTTGTCTTTCATTTTCAGTTTTCAGCAGTGTAATGTAATGTTCCTATGTGTGGTTTCTCTGTATTTATCATACAGGAATTCCCTGAACTTCATGAATCTGTGGGTTGATGTTATTCATCAGTTTTGGAAAACACCAGCCATTGCTCCTCAGATATTTCTTCTGTCTTATTCTCTCTCCTTTCCAAGTATCTAATTGCCTATATGTTAGACCTTTTCACTGTCTCTGATATCTTCTGTCCTCTTGTCTATTTTTTCCCCATTCTTCTTTTACTTGTGCTTCAGTTGATCATTTTCAATTAACTCGTCTTCTAGTCACAAACTTTTCTTCTGTGTCTAATCTGCTATTAAACTCATTTAATGGGTAAGAGCAGATTTTCCCACTCAATGATTTTCATATTATTCTTTTTTATAGATTCCAATTCTGGTAAAAAAATACCTATTTTTTTCTCTATTTTCTTGAACATATTAATCATAGTTTAGAGCCCTTGTCTTTTATGTCCAATGTCTGGATTACCTGTCGGTCTGTTTCTATTGCCTATTTTTTCTCTTAGTTTTCAATCATATGGTACTCATATGGGGCTTATAATAGCCACGTCATTTTATGAGACCAATCCTATTAGATAAATCCTTAAGTGAGCTCCAGATATTTATAATAGGTTCATAAGGCAGATGCTTCTTTCCCAAATCACAAAGATATCTACTTATAAACAAATACCTAAAGAGACAAACATCACTATCTGGTTTATACCATTTGGGGTTCTTGAGATTCAGGAATTTCTAGCATTCAACATTTATTCAACAAGTACTTGAAATCCTATTTTGTGCCAGCACTGTTCTAGTGCTAGGGATGTTTGGTGATTAATTAAGGTCTCTGTTAACTGCAATTTGCCTTTCATTGAGGAAAGACACAATAAATAAATAAATAAATAGCCAGAAAATAAGCAGATTAATCATGAGTGCTGGGCTGATAATTAAAATAGAATGACATGATAAAGAGTAATGTGATGACTACTTCACATTGAATAGTTAGGCAAGGATTATTTCAGGGAAGGTGACTCCAAAGATGATAATTTAATGACAAGAAGGAACCAGCCTAGTGATTATGGAAAAAGCAGTTAAGGCAAAAGAAAGAATTAGTGCAAGATCCTAAGAGAGGAATGAGGTTGGCACATTCAAGGAAAGGAAAGAAGGTCAGAGTTACAGGAGTGAAGAGGTTGACAGTCAAAGAATTGAGGCAATAGACAGGAATCCTATCATTTAGGGCTTTATATGTCAGAGTAAGGTCAGATTTATCCTAAGTGTGATAAGAAGCCACCGAAGGGGCTGGGCACAGTGGCTCAAGCCTGTAATCCTAGCACTTTGGGAAGCGGAGGTGGGTGGATCACCTGAGGTCAGGAGTTCAACAGCAGCCTGGCCAACATGGCAAAACCCCATCTCTACTAAAAATACAATTAGCTGGGCGTGGTGGTGTGTGCCTGTAGTCCCAGCTACCCGGGAGGCTGAGGCAGGAGAATCGCTTGAACCCAGGAGGTGGAGGTTGCAGTGTGCCAAGGGTCACGCCACTGCACTCCAGCCTGGGCGACAGAGTGAGACTCCATCCCTCCCCCTACACCAAAAAAAAAAAAAAACAAAAAACAACCCACTGAAGGAATTTAAGCAGGAGGGAAACAGGGTTTGCTTTTTATTTTGAAAAAAGTAGTTTTCAGAAGAGCAAGATTGGAAATTGAGAGATAAGTTAGGCGCTAATTGTACTGGTCCAGGAGAAGAATGGCGAGGGCTTAGATGAAGTTATCCTCATCCAGTCAGCAGAGATGAACACCTAGATTTGAAAATCATTTGCATGTAGATGCTATTTGTAGATGCCTTAGGACTAAATGAGACTCCTGTACTTCTTAGCCAAGCCAAGTATGTAGAAACATGACATCCTGGTACCAGAGGAGACATTAAAGATCCTTCAGGCCAATCCCATTGTTTCATAAGTAGGGGAACTGAGGCCTAGTGAGGTTAAGTGATTTCTTCACAGTCAAATACTTCATCAGAATCTAGGATTTCCTTACTTAGTTCAGTGCATTTTCATTACCTTCTGCTTCTGAAAAAGTACAACTAGCTTTAAAGTTATGGTAAATATTTGTTGAAAGAAATAATTATACTCTGTGCAATATTGGATTTTAAATGATCAAAAAAGTTTTTTTTAAAAAGAAGAAACTACAAATGCATTGCTTAAAAATATGTCACTATCAATTTGAATTCAAATAAAGCAGCTTCATTGGCAGACTAGTTGGCTCAGTGAAAAATGAATTAGCAGAAACATTTTTATCCAAATTATTGTAGCTGATGCAACCTTATTTCTAAAAGAGTGTTTTAAATTAAAAGACCAATCGTTTATTCGTCATCTAGAGGGGGAAGAAACTTGTAAAATCCCATTTGCTGAGTTGTCAGATAGGACAGTAAAATTCCTCAGACCTGGGTTTACACACACACACACACATGCACACACATACGCACACACACGCACACACATACGCACACACATTTACAATTCTATTGCATAGGCAGCAAGTGTGTGTCTTGCTGTTACCAAAGCAGTACAAAAGGAAGCTGTGAGAGTCAAAGGAAAACCCTGTCCATGTGTATTGACACAGAGTAAAGTGAAAGAGTCAAAGGTTGAAACCAATACTAAGACTACTATCAGATTTAGCAGAGAAGAGCTAATCTAGGTGCTGCAGATAAAATAATATGCCAATAACTGATGGACCATTCCTTTTATGAAAGTGCCACTGAGTTGTTTGTGAAACCCTCAGTAGCTTTAAAAGATATGCCAAATATCATATCCCTGATATTGTTCCACCTGTCTTTTCTGAAAAAGAAGCAACAGCTGTACCTTTCTCCAGTGACTGTGTCCAGAAAACTCTTGGCAGCAATATTACAGACAACCATTTAGCATTATTTAACCTCTTTGAGCCTCTATTTCCTGATCAGTAAAATGAAGCAGGAGATCACTTGGGAATCCCCTGGAGTCTTTGAAATCATAATTCTAAGCTTTGTCAAAGCCAAAATCAATAAAAAGAAGAAAATGAGTTGTAAGATAGCATGAAACTAGCTTTATTTTTTTCTATGTTTGGGCAGAGCTGTGACCAGTCACCAGGAGCATCATATTGGATTTTGACTCCCTTTCTTTCTGCCCAAATTAAAGCACCTTTTCTTTGGTATTTTATTGAATCTTTAAAGTAGTCAATAGTAAACACCATTTTGAAATGTTACTCATTGCTAAAAAGAAATGAGTTATCAGGCCATGAAAAAACACGGAGGAAACTTAAATGCCTATTATGAACTGAAAGAAGCCAATCTAAAAAGACTACATGCTATATGATTCCAACTACATGACATTCTGGAAAAGGCAAAACTATGGAGACAGTCAAAAATTCAGTGGCGGTAACTCATCTGGTAACTACAAAATATAAATCTATCTTTCAGACACGATCTCAGATGAATTCTTCCATGCAAATAGAAATGATTTTTTTCTTCAATGTATTATTAAGAGATGGTAGATGACTAGCCTAATGTGAAGACCTGATCTAGTGCTAGGTCAGTAGACAAAAGACCACCTGTGAACCCCAAGGGTTGTACCCTTTTGGTAAGGGGGACTTTGTCTTCTGTTGGTCTAAAACCAGTTTGTGAGGTCTTTCCAGGAGCCAATGCCACACGAATGAATGTCAGCAGAGGAGTGGAAAAAGTGTTCAGCTTGCTGATTGCCCACTCAAGACCAAAGCCTCTCTTCCTGCATTTTCCTTAGTTTAGCAAATTCTCTACATTTGGAAAAAAAGAAATCAACTCAACATCAACCTTGATTCCCTCTATTGCCAATAAATGTTGACCCCATTTAAAGTCAACTCAAGTTTGACACATGTTATGGTAAGGAGCTTCTGTATGTTCCAGGATTTTAGGATTTTGGTGGTAGAACAGGAAACAGTCCTCGTATTACTATCGTTTTTTCTTTTAACAACTATAGTTACTTTATTATTGTATCCCCAGTACCCAGCACAGTGCCTGATATGTAGTAAGCACACAGTCTTTGCTGAAAGCTGAATAAATGAATGAATGAACAGACCTCCTTACAGTGTGCTGAGAAACTTTACGAGACTTGAAGGTGGAGAGAAGAACTACATTTACAGTTCACTTAAAAATTTCCCCACTGGTTAGTGCTCTTATTATTAAAATGGTTCCCTCTCCAACAGGAGGTAGGTTCCAGGAACTCTTCTTCCTTTCTCTTTTGTTTTGGGGCCTTTAAAAATCTTCTTGGCCTGGTGTGGTGGCTCACGCCTATAATCCTAGCACTTTGGGAGGCCAAGGTAGGTGGATCACCTGAGGTCAGGAGTTTGAGACCAGCCTGACCATGGAGAAACCCTGTCTCTACTAACAATACAAAATTAGCCAGGCTTGGTGGTGCACACCTGTAATCCCAGCTACTGGCCAGGCTGAGGCAGGAGAATCGCTTGAACCCTGGAGGTGGAGGTTGCAATGAGCCAAGATTGCACCATAGCACTCCAGCCTGGGCAACAGGAGTGAAGCTCCGTCTCAAAAAAAAAAAAAAAATCTTCTCATAGTTGGCCCTCTAAGCTACCACTTTATCTTACCTTTCCTTTGTCACAATCTTTCTTTTGACTCTGCTCTTTTCTTTCTACTCACAGCTTTAGACTTGGTACTTCAAACTGTTTGGGGGATTCCAGAGCCCATTGTCATCTAAGCAGCTATTTTATGAACATTATCTCATTAATTATTTCCTCCATTTTATAAGTACATAAAATTAGACTATGAGATTTATTTATTTACTATGAGGGAGTAGAAAAGAGTAGGAAGTGGCTGTGCAGTGGCAGATGCCTGTAATTCTAGCTCTTTGGGAGGCCACGGTGGGAGGATTCCTTGACCAGCTGGGAAAGTATAGCTAGATGGTCTCTCTACAGCAAAACAAAACAAAGCAAAATTAGCCAGGCACAGTGGCACATGTCTGTAGTCCCAGCTACTCAGGAGGCTGAGACTGGAGGATTGCTTGATCGCAGCTAGGATCACGCCACTGAACTCCAGTGTGAAAAAGCTATACCCTGTCTCTAGGTAAGTAAATAAATTAAGAACAAAGAATAGAAAGCAAGAAGATCAGTTTTGCTCCAATGCCTGTCTTCTGTCCATTTCACCTTATCACTTCCATTATCCAGAAGCCACCTAAAGTAAATTACACCCTCACCTCTTCTCGGATGGAAACTACTGAACACTGAACAACCTTAATGACTCAAAGACATAGTGAGAAACATGATTTCCAGGGTAATGGAGAGGACTACAGTACCGTAGGACTGGTTGACCAAACACAAAAGCCCCTAGATGCTATAATTTTTGAATCTTTGTGTCTGGCTCTTTTTTCTTCTTCGATTGTCTCCTTCATTGCCAGCCATCCTGTCAATTTCTAGAAAGCTCTTGATCTCCTTTGAATTAGTTGTTTCTAATCTGTGAGCCAAGAAACCAGCTAACCAGATTTATTAGGATCATGTCTAAAATGGGAGACGACAGTTGCCGAATGACAAAGTAAGACGATGGAAATAAAGTACATGAGTAAAGAGCTTAGTGCATGAGCTCTATGGCATTTATTCTTACTTCTCAGAGGCCTTTTTCTTTGAACTGTGTTCTCTATGGCTCAGATTATTGGAAAAGTGACCTCTGGGTAGGTGAGTTATTACTGCAAAAAGGCATTGTTTCCTTTTGAATGAATAAGAATGGCAGCTAATACTGTATTCTGTTTTCTTTGTAGAATGAGTTCTTTGTTTAAAAATAAGAGAACCAAAAAACCAACAATAAAAAAATACAGAGCAATATGCTCTAGGAAAGAAGACCTAAAGTGAGTCACGTTATATGAATAGCTAGGTTGATAGGAAAATAAATGTTGTTTTGCTTATAACACTGAAAAGTCAATAAGCAGCAAATGAACTTTGGAGCAGCTGGGCCGATATTCATTTAGATGTCCTTCGTAATTAAAAAAACAACGCCCAAACAAAACAAAGCAACAGTAGCAAACGTAATGCCTACTGGGGTCCCATCTGCAGGTGAGCAAATTGGTGTACAAATACATTTGTAAAACTTATTCATGAGACATCAATGGCTTATTAATGAAAAGGATAGGGGAGGGGCTACTTTATTCAGAGTGGATCTGCAGTTTAAATGATAGTAAGGAATTTGAAATGGAAACTGCTGGTAAAAATATTTAGAACACCAACATGGCAAAAAAAAAAAAACCTACAAAAAAAATACCTCGTATACTCTTGATAATTGTTCTATAAATATTTAATGGTCTTTACCTGGTTCTAACATTGCCCATTCTTCACCTGCCTCATGACAAATACATCTCCTTTACCCTTGCTTTCAGAGCTTCTTCAGACTATCTTCAGGCAGCCATGAAGGATAAAGAATATTTTATTGATGAATATAAACATCTTTGATATTTTAATCACTATCTTGGACTCTAACCCTAGTTTGTGTACCAGAGATGCTAGTCGGTTTTATGCTGTGTGCCAGCTCCTATCATTTGATTGAACCTTTCTAGAGTGTTATGATGAGAAAGTTTCTGAACTCACATTTGTGCTCAGCAGGAAGAAATGTAGCGGTTGATTGATGATGTCTGCCATGGGCAAGATAGAAATGATGGAACTATGCATGCCAAAAAATTACCATCCCTGTCCCAGATCCTGCCTACACCTGGTTCCTGCTGAATTCTTTCTTTGGCACTGGCTCAGTTCCTTTTATCCAATTTCTACTTGTTGAAAATCCAATTATTTTGTTTCTGCATTGAAAGAGTATGAAGTATATATGGATTTACTTGTTGGCTCTGTGGTGGGTAGATTATGTAAATTATGGAAATAATTTAAGGTAACTGAAGAGGATTTAACACAAATATGCTTTCAATATGACCAACACAAACACACACTATGAAAGAACAAAAAGCAATGTCTCAATAAAGGTTTTCTCAATTTCTGAACCTAGCTCAGAATCCCTTTCTTGTGAACATTTAAAAAAAAATTAAATCAAAGAGAGTAAGTTTTTAACCAGATTATAGAAGGAAAAAGATTAACAACATTGATCAACAGGATATGTTATGATTGTGTCATAGCGGCAAATTATTTATATAATTCTATAAACTTGAATATACTTTAGACTGAGAAGTAAATGGAAGGAGGGCAGCTCTTCAGAAGAAATTATAAGAGGAAGAAAAGAAAAGGAAGAAGAAATGTTACATTCAGATATTCAGTCATTCAAGGAATGTTGGGCTCCTGCCCTCAAGGAGCTTACAGTCTAATTTAGATTGGTGCATACATGTACCTATGCCATGTGTCTGGAGAACTACCAGCTAGTGGATGCTTTTTTGCTGGTAAGAAAAATAAAAATAAAAAGATCAGGCATATACCATGATGTCATCCATGCTCTAGTAAGTAGAAGGTCTTCCAGAATCCTAGCAGCCTATTCTTGATATCTACTATCATTGCATCTTTTGAAAATCAAAAAAACTGCAGAATAACTACATAAGTGTATAAGTATTTAAGCAACTTAAATACGTCAGAACAGGGTCTCTCTCTAACTTACCTTTGTACAACCTATGCAATGACTAAAGTGGAATGATAGTTGAATGAAGGAAATGAAAAAAATTTTTTAAAATGTAGAAAACCATCATCTTTCTCTTAACTTTTGGACTGCATTGTCCAGTACAATAGCCACTAGCTACTTGTATCTATTGAACGCTAGAAATCTGGCTAGCCTGAATCAAGGTGTGCTGCAAATATAAAATGCACCCTGGATTTTGAAGACTTAGGATGAAAAGAGAACATAAAATATACCATTACTAATTTTGTCTATTGATTCCATGTTGAAATGATCATATTTTTGATTCATTGTCTTAAATAAGAGATCTTACTAAAATTAATTTTACTTATTTCTTTTTACCTTTTTAGTGTGGTTTCTAGAAAACTTAAAATCATGTGCCCTCAGTTTTCTTGGCCAGGTGTGGTGGCTCATGCCTGTAATCCAAGCACTTTGGGGGGCTGAGGTAGAAGGATTGCTTCAGCCCAAGAGTTCAAGACCAGCCTCTACTGGGCAACATAGCTAGACATTGCCTCTACCAAAAAAAATTTAAAAATTAGCCAGACATGGTGGCACAAACCTGTAGTTCCAGCTACTGGGGAGGCTGAGCCCAGGAACGGGAGATTACAGTGATCTGTGGTCAGGCCACTGCATACCAGCTAGAGTGAAAGTGAGACCTTGCCTCACTTTCTATGTTTATATAAAATAATGCTGCTCTAGGCAATTCTTTCCTTAAAACATTCAAGACAGATGGTGGTGTAGTTTATTTGTAAAGATTCAGAGACTGGTAAATAGTTTATGTTAATTTATTCTTTGAGTCCAGAAAATTATTCCTCTATCTATCTGAAAGAACAAAAATGTCATGAGTGCCTATAGCAGGCAGGTCACAAACTTTTCCTCTGCAGGGACAGATAGTAAGTATTTTAGGTTTTGAGGATTAAATGGCCTCTGTTGCAACTATTCAGTTCTGTTCAGATAGTGTGAAAGCAGCCACCTGCCAACACCTGAGTATGGCTGTGTTCCAATCAAACTCTATAAAATCAGGCAGGCTTGCAATTAGTCACTAGGAGTTTCTCAGTACATAATTATACTGGCAGGACAGAAATACACCAAAAGATAAGAGGATTTGACACAAGTGGTCAAATCCTGTTCAAAAACACATATTGTCATATTTACCAATTATAGGACTAATTTGGCATAAGGGAGACACAGTCTAACATCATGAAAGTCTGCATTAAAAATGACTTTCAAATAAAATAATTTTTAAGTTTATGCATACTGCATTTAGTGTACTGCCCCCAAACTAATTCATTATAAAGCTATTTGTCTCTAAAATGATTTAATATTTGTAACTTTAAAGGAAAAACAAGTATGTCCATACACAATCCATTGCAATCTATCCTAATGTCTGTTTCCCCCATGTTCTGAGGAGATCATGAGCTCTCAGCCAACGAGAGAGAACATTACCAACTATGCTGTATGCTCCTATCCAGTGAGTACTACTGTACTATATGGCATATACTCTCAACCACCAATCAGCTCTTTGCTGTGTTACTTAAGTCAATTTTGTAACATGTTGTTTAGCTTATGGTGACCTCTCTTTTAGCTGCTTATCTTGTGCTCTGGTTAGTAGTTTTGACTCATTAATGACGAACAAAAGTACACATGTGATAAGACTAGGTGTGATTTCAAAGGAAGAGTATCACAAGGGATTTGAAAGGTAAGTTTTAAGGCTAGGCACGGTGGCTGGAGCCCATAATCCTAGCCCTTTGGGAGGCGGAGGCAAGAGGATTGCCTGAGCCCAGGAGTTTGAGACTAGCCTGGGCAACATGGTGAGACCCCCTTTCTATTAAAATACACACATACATAAAAGAACAAAAAGTTTTATGATCGCTTGAGGCACCGTCATGGACAGCATGGACATAGTTGTGAAAATCAGCAAATGCTTGGGATTGGTAGGAATCACTGGATGCCGGGAAGGGCATCATGAACACCCTGCAGCCCCGCATGGGGAGAAACCACAGTGGGAAGCCTCTGCCCTTTCTGGAGATTTGGAAGTAGACATAAGATCGGTAATACAGCAATGTGGGATGGTGGGCACACAACCCCACAGGGACAGGGCTTTAAAAGGCTCCTACAGTACTGGTTTGAGTAGGGCGTCCCATTTCTGGAAATGCATGTCCCCCAGTAAATAAGTTTATGTGCAATATAATAATTCAAACTACATTTTTTCTAGTTTGTTTTGACAAATAAGGTATCTTTAGACCTGCTTTAATAAGTCCATTTAAAAATGTAACCTACATGTTTCATTCATTATATATCAACCATGTAAATATCTTGAAAACAGTTTATTTTTCAAATATTTTAAACCATTATATTTCCCTCCTAATATGCTTAATCCATTAATTTCCATGACAAACCCTGTGATACAAAAGTAATCTCTGAGCCTATCTCTGACCATATCATCACAAATTCTAAATCGGCACCATCTAAATTAGAGCACCCACCAGCTAAACAGCAGCATGTGTCATTAATCTCTTTGTAAACTTATTTTTCTGTTCAAAAAGAGATATTAAAATTGTGCTTGTAAGTTAGGGTTTAAAATTGGAAAGGGATATATGATTCCTTTAAAGAAGATAGTCTGCTTCAGAAAGCAGTTTGTATTCCATTCTGGGTTAGAGATGGTTACCAAGGAGACCGCTCAACTTCATCAGTAGGCTTCTAGGATTGGGAATCTAGTGGGCTCTCAGGAAATATTTGTAGAAAGGAAAAGAAGGAGAGATAGAGAAAAAGAAGAATGAAAGGAAGGGAGGGAGGACAGGCTTTCTCCTATTAGAAAACAACACTGTGATGGTTGATTTTATGTATGAACTTAGCTAGACCATGGTACCAAGGTATTTGGTCAAAATTATTCTAGATGTTTCTGTGAAGGTGGTATTTTTAAAGACCAAATTAACATTTAAATCAGTAGACTTAAGAAGAGGGAATCCTCTAAGCAGACTGCTTTTGGAGACCAACTGCAGCAACAATGCTTTCCTGGACCCTCACTCCTGCTGCACGACCTTCTCTTTCCAGCCTCTACCTTTGGCCTCATGGGGCATTCCCTATGATTAGTTAGAGGATGAGAAAACTGAAACCTGGATTATAATTGTTCTGTGAGATATGCAGGCACCACCAAAATTAGACAGCTTCAGCATGACTGCCACTTTTGGGGGCATCTCTGAAGGACAGTGGTGAAGGGAAATCTCCCACTGTGGGCAGAACTTTGAGCAGTGCCCTGGTTGTTCATTGTGCCTAGAAGGAGAAATGACCACATATGCAATTATCCACCAGCTCGTGAGCTATAGTCAGTGGTTTGGTTGGACAGTCAGGGACTTGGAAGGAGCACGTTTGGAAAATCGATGACAAGGAAGTCTGGGGAAGAGATATGCGGAGAGACGTCTCCGGATGGATGAAATATGTGAAGATATTTTTGTCCTGTGTGAATTCTCACTAAAGGGTGACCTCAGCAGAGGATAACTTAGGTAGTCAAATGGATAAGATGACCCATTTTAGTTTTGTTTTTAAGTTTTTAAAAAACTTGTCAAATGCAGTAGTGAGAAGCAGGGAAAAATTAGAACAAGTTCTATCTGTAACTGAATGCACGATCCATTGAGATAACTCACTATCTTTGGTCCAGCTAAGATGACCCATGTTGTGAATTCCAGTCAGCCTCTTTCCCCAGCCACCTGTGTCATTGCCCAGGGGGCTCATGAACAAAGTGGCCACAGCTGGTACCTTGTAGTCCTAGCTACTTGGGAGGCTGAGTTGGGAGGATCACTTGAGCCCAGAAATTTGAGGTTGCAATGAACTGTCATCGCGCCACTGCACTCCAATCTGGGTAACAAAGTGAGACTACCTCAAAAATAAAAAATTAAACTCTATGAAAGACTGAAATCTTCCAAGGAAGAGGGAATTGTGTCTCCAGACTGTTTTTGGACTCAAGCTACAACGTGGACTCTTCCCTGGGTCTGTAGCATGCAGATATACCCAGCAGATTCTGAATCTGACAACCTTCACAATCACTTGATCCAATTCCTTAAAATCTCAATCTATCTCATGTGTGTGTGTGTGTGTGTGTGTGTGTGTGTGTGTGTACTCATCCTATATGTCTGTAAGTGCTTTCTGTAATTATTGCTGTTACATATGTTACATAGAAAGATAGATGATGTGACACAAAGCTGGCAGACAAGCGAGGTTCCTGGTGAACGTAGCTGTAAATAGTCAGAGATGAGGCTCTCCTGATAAGAGCATTCCAACTTCCCACTGAAGAAAATCAGTGGGTGGCTCTTCGATTTTGTTGTTGTTGTTTTGAGACTGAGTTTCTCTCTTGTTGGCCCAGGCTGGAGTGCAATGGCGTGATCTCAGCTCACCACAACCTCCGCCTGCTGGGTTCAAGTGATTCTCCTGCCTCAGCCTCCCAAGTAGCTGGGATTACAGGCATGCACCACCATGCCTGGCTAATTTTGTATTTTTAGTAGAGATGGGGTTTCTCCATGTTGGACAGGCTGGTCTCGGACTCTCGACCTCAGATGATCCACCCGCCTCGGCCTCCCAAAGTGCTGGGATTACAGGTGTGAGCCACCATGCCCAGCTGGGTCTTTGATTTTTAAGCAAAGGGGAGATAAGCCTGATAGTCTCAGCCTTGCAGTGGGTAGGTGAGAGCAGAGGAGCCAACTGACCTGGAAAGTCCATTTGTTTAATGAATCCCACCAGCCATACAAGCAGATCTATTCCTAGTGGCTCTAAAAGCCAGGAGCTTTGGGGAAAGTTTCAGCACTAGCCAGACAGAGCAGTCAGGGGCTGTGATTAGAAGTATAATGATTTCAATGTTGAAAACAACTTTTTCTACAAAGCTTTAAGAAAAAAAACAAGGATTAAACAATGACTGATAAGATTTAAGGGTGGGTGAAAACATAGCAAATGTACTCAGGCGTACATTTTCTTTAGTAATTTGCTCGGTGGAGCTATCTTCTTTGCTTTTTAATGTTTGTTATCTGTTTTAATAAAGAGATCTCTCCTTTGTAAAGGAAATTATAATTAGGTTGTAAAATAAATTAATCTTTCGGCTTATCGTACCTTTGGGAGATCTGGGTGTTTTAGACTGTAAAGCTCTAGTGTAAGAATCGTCACTTACTTGGTGGCCACTACCCTAATCATATGCAAATACTAAGAGGTAATCTCTTGAGTGCTGAGCTTACAAACTCAACCCCAATAAAGAGAAAAAAATATCAGAGGACCAAAACAGTATTAAAATTTCCATATGTGTGTGAACCTCAAATGCAATACAAAGTCTCCTGAGACTGTCAAACATCAATAATAATTACAACAAAGTGGCATTCCAGGCACCCAATCAATGGTTTTGAACTTTTTCAAGATGAGAACTCCCTCATGGTATTTTCAAAACTTCCAGTATCTGCTTTAGAGTGGTAGTTGTATTTTAGTATCTGATGCAAAAATAATGAGACGGTGTTCCCAAGAATTTGGAAGTTATGGCCAAGCGCAGTGGCTCACAGCACTTTGGGAGGCCGAGGTGGGTCGATCACTTGAGGCCAGGAGTTGGAGATCAGCCTGGCCAACATGGCAAAACCCCATCTCTACTAAAAATACAAAAATTAGAAGGGCATGGTGGTGGGCATCTCTAGCCCCAGCTATTCTGGGGGCTGAGGCAAGAGAATCACTTGAGCCTGGGAGGTGAAGGTTGCAGTGAGCTGAGATCATGCCAGTGCACTTCAGCCTGGGTGACACAGCAAAACCCTGTCTCAAAAAAAAAAAAAAAAAGAAAGTTATTATTTTAAATGAATGTGTAAAATATTACTCATAAAAACTGCATATGTTGAGAACAGTAGTTCACATGTGTATGAGCTCCATGATTTATTTAGTCTAGGTGTGTAAATGGATTCGTAAGTCCTTTGCATAATTCCTTGGCAGCCTCTTTAGCCACCGGTTTAGAAAACGGAGTGTGAAGCCTCACAACAACCTAAATGTCTTTAAAGACCCTGCATGTTAGAGCAAACGCAAGGTCCTCCATCTGGATGCCATGGCCAGGCAACGCCTCATACTTTATCATGATCGATCACGATTTATCATGGCCCTCACTGACACAGTAGCTTCCTAACTGTCTC
This sequence comes from Plecturocebus donacophilus, assembly GCA_004027715.1. Lineage (NCBI taxonomy): Eukaryota > Metazoa > Chordata > Mammalia > Primates > Pitheciidae > Plecturocebus > Plecturocebus donacophilus. The sequence goes on along the minus strand of PVKP010023308.1, from coordinate 10,122 downwards.
ACTGCCTCTGCTCACCTCCACTCCATCTCCCCGTTCTAATTCACCCTCCATATCACAGCCAGAGCCATGTTTCTAAATATCTAGATGTGCCCCCGCCACTTCCCCACTCAAACCTATTCATGGCTCTTCAACACCAAGAGCAGCCTTCTCAGATTTGAGCATCAGCAGACTCCTTTGGAAGACTGTTAAAATGCACATGATGGGGCTCCATTCCCAGGGTTTCAGACTCAGTAAGGGTGAGGTTGGAGCTAACGATCTGCCTTTCCAACAGGTTTGCAGGTAATGGTGGTGGTGCTGGTCGAGGGGCCCCACTTTGAGAACCACTGCCCTATGGGACAAAAGCCAGACTTCTTAGTATAACGAAGTATGTCCTTCCTGGTCTGGACCCTGACATCTCTCAAATTTTGTCTCCTGCCTGGTTTGCTCTTTACCCCTTATCCACTCATCAATTTCTACTCCTCTTAAGCTTAAGCATCATCTTTCTCTCATCTTTTGTTCCCATTGACTTGGTTCACAGCTTCGTCTTGTAGCATGCATCACATCTCTTTGTAATTATGAGCTTACACACGTTTGCCTCACCCTGCAGATTGAGGGCTCCATGAAGACAAGGATCTAGTTGTCCGTCTTAGCATTCACAGCACTAGAATACAGTAGGTGTTTAATAATCATTTCTGCATGCTTTTGAACCAGTATAAATAGCAAACACAAAACTTTTTAAAAACACGTTCTCTAGGGCAGTTAGAAACCCTGTACTCTGTTGGTTCACATCCTTAGATTAGACTGTTGGCAGAGTTCAAGACTCAGAGTTCAAATGCTGCTTACAGCAAAGACAGTAATATGTTAACACCCTGCAGCTATTTGTGATACTGATTTAAAAGGACACGTGTGGTCGGGCGCAGTGGCTCACACCTGTAATCCCAGCACTTTGGAAGGCCAAGGCGGGCGGATTGCCTGAGCTCAGGTGTTCAAGACCAGCTTCCATGGAGGTCTGGGCTCCATGGAGACAGAGCGTGGAGAGCACTGCAGCTTCCCCAGGGCAACATGATGAAACCCCATCTCTACTAAAAATATAAAAAATTAGCTGCGTGTGGTGGTGCATGCCTATAATCCCAGCTACTTGGGAGGCTGAGGCACAAGAATTGCTTGAACCTGGGAGGTGCAGGTTGCAGTGAGCCGAGAGCACAACATTGCACTCCAGCCTGGGTGACACAGCGAGATTCTATCTCCAAAAATAAAAATAGAAAGGGACATATGTCCACATATATGTCAGGCATGCAAATAAAATTAAGAAACAAATGAAATCTTTATTGGAATCCAAGACTAACTAGACTGACAGCAGACCAAACACTTGTGTTTGTCTCTGAAATTCTGTATGGTTCAATGAGAATCAGAGATGGATTCACCTACACCCCAGCAACATAGCGCTAAAGGGCTGCAACAATATTTCAGTGACCCTTTCCATAGGCCTTTTACAAACACTGCTGAGGACTCCCCAACAACACAACATCTGGAGGATGGTCCTGAGAGATGGTGGGGGTCGGTTATATGTTTGAGATTGTGCATGGTCCATGAGGTAAAGAGAAAAGAGAGAGCTTATAAGAACATCCGACATGGCTGCAAATACAAAGTGAATGTTATGTGTATTGGGTCTTAAGACTATTTGTACAGTTGCCTCTGGAGAGATAGCTGCACAATTGAAAGGCAGCACCTTCCAAGGTAAACAATGCTGTTATGTATACAGAGTCTATCATTCTATTACCGGCTTCTACATGAGGCACATTCTGGTTAATCACATATTGACTAGTAGAAGAGTTTGTATTATAGTTCCAAGGATCAGTCTTAGGATACCTGATCTCTAACTGCTATAACCTATCAATTCTCCTTCCCTCTCTCCCTTCCTTCCTTCTTCCCTTCCTCCCTTCTCTCCCTCTCCCTTCCTCTGACTCCTCTGTATTCAAATATACACATAAATTGTTAAATGTATGTATACACACACATCCTCCATTCTTCAATTACTTCTCATGACTTTCATAAATTAGTTTGTTAAATGATACTTCCTCATGCTCTGATAATAGCTACCAAATCTTGCTTAACTTTTAATGATCTGTCATTGGATCCTGTTCATTAGAACATATTCAGCTTTAAAAGATGTTCTTCAGACATTTTATTCATTAATTTATTCAGTAATTGTCAAAGGTACTGTGACATAGCAGTGAACAAAATAAATATAAATCGTGACCTCACAGCCTTGTGGGAGAACAGTAGGTAAATGATATGGTTTGGCTCTGTGTCCCCACCCAAATCTCATCTTGAATTGTACTCCCATAATTCCCATGTGTTGTGGGAGGGATCCTGTGGGAGATAATTTGAATCATGGGGGTGGTTTCCCTTATACTGTTCTCACAGTAGTGAACAAGCCTGATGAGATCTGATGGTTTTAACAGGGATTTCTGCTTTTGCATCTCTCTCATTTTCTCTTGCTGCCGCCGTATAAGAAGTGCCTTTCACCTCCCACCATGACTCTTAGGCCTCCCTAGCCATGTGGAACTATAAGTCCAATTAAACCCCTTTTTTCTTCCCAGTCTCTGGTATGTCTTTATCAGCAACATGAAAACAGACTAATACAGTAAACAAGTAATCTCACAAGTAAATACACAATTACCAAGTACCAGTGCCTGGAAAGAAAAGTCTTTCCTATGAGATACTGAGTGTGGGATCTAATCTGAATGAAGGAAATATGGAAAATTTCATCACTGACCCCAATTCTTCACCTTTCCCTGCATCCAAATCCTTTGCCGTGTGACATGCAGCCCCTCCCACAAAAGGAGTAGTGTCCTTCCTTTCTAACTCTGGCTTTGGCCTTTTGACTTGATTTGACCAATGGAAGAAGGCAAAAGTGATGTTGTGCCAGTCTTGAGCCTAGGCCTCAACAGTCCAAGGGTGTTTATCCCTGCCTGTTGTACTTCTGCCATTGCCGTAAGAAGGCTACGTCCAGGTGATAAGGTTTGGATCTGTGTCCCCAGCAGAACTCATGTTGAATTGCAATCTCCAGCGTTGGAGGTGGGGCCTGGTGGGAGGTGACCGGATCATGGCGGTGGACTGTGCACGAATGGTTTAGCTGCATTCTCTTGGTACTGTCCTCTCAATCCTGAGTACACTTCGTGAGATCTGGCCATTTAAAAGTGTGTGGCACCTCCCCCTTCTCTCTCTCGCTGCTCCAGCCATGTGACATGCCAGCTTCCCCTTTCACCATGATTGAAGTTTTCTGTGGCCTCCGTAGAAGCCAAGCAGATATCAGTATTATACTTTCTGGACAACCTACAGAAGAACTCTTTTCTTCACAAATTACCCAGTCTCAGGTATTTCTTTACAGCAATGTGGGGATGACCTAATACACCAGATTAGCCTGCTGGTCTTAGTGGGAGGATGAGAGACACATAGAACCAACCTGTCCCTGCTAATGTACTCTAGCCAATCCTGCGTTAAAGCCCCTGTAGTCCCATCTACTCTAGAGGCTGAGGTAGGAGGATCACTTGAGCCCAGGAGTTTGAGTCTAGCTTGGGCAATATAGTGGGACCTGTCCCAGAAAAAAAAAAAAAAAAAAGCAGAGCCTCCAGCCATTTCACAGGCACATGTGTGAAACAGCCTTAAATGCAAGAACGCCAATAATACATGTTTTGAGTCACTGAGTTTTGGCATAGTTTGTTACACAGCAATCGCTGATACAGGACACCAAGGAGTTCTTCTACAAGAAAGTGACATTTGGACTGAGACTCAAATGTTCAATAGGTGTTAGACAGATGAAGAATGCAGGGCAGAGTGTCCTGATGGAGGGAGAGGCATGTATGAAAGACTTCAGGTGAGAAAGAGCTTGGTGCACGCAAGTGACTGGAAGAAACTCTTGGTTTGGAGAAGGGAATGAGCTGAAGCCAGAGAGGGAGAGAGCAGGGCTGGATCATGCGTGGCTTCTCATATAGTCTTCTCAGAGATTTTAAGATTAAACTTCAAAAATTGAACTCAGAAGGGAGCTATTTATGATCAAAAACATTAAACTCAAAGGACTGTGGTTTTCATTATTATTAATCTAGAACTGTGCTGTCCAGTAGGGTAGCCACTAGCCACTATAAGTCCCTAAGCTTAAATTAATTAAAATTATTATTTTTTAATTTTTTTAAGACAGAGTCTCACTCTGTCACACAGGCTGGAGTACAGTGGCACCATCTCAGCTCACTGCAACCTCTGCCTGCCAGGTTCAAACAATTCTCCTGCCTCAGACTCCTGAGTAGCTGAGATTACAGGTACCTACCACCATGCCCAGCTAATTTTTGTAATTTTAGTAGAGATGGAGTTTCACCATGTTGGGCAGGCTGGTCTCAAACTCCTGACCTCAGGTAATCTGTCCGCCTTGGCTGCCCGAAGTGCTGGGATTACGAGTGTGAGCCACTGCGCCCGACAATTAAAATTGAATAAGATATAAACTTCAGTTCCTCACTTACACTAGCCTCATTTCAAATGCTCAGTAGCCCCATGTGGCTAGTGGCCACCATATTGGCAAAGCAAATATAGGACATTTTCATTATCACAGAAAGTTTTGTTGGAGAAGGCGTTTGTTTCTTATTGCTGCAGCATGAATTACTACAAAGTTAGCAGTTTAAAGCAACACAAAGTTATGATCTCGTAGTTTCCATAGGTCAGGAATCTGGGTACGGATTAGCGAGGCCCTCTACTCAGGGTCTCAGCAGGCTGAAATCGAGGTATGAACTGGCATCTCCTCTGAGGCTCGGGGTTCTCTTGCAAGCTCAGTAGTTGTTGGCAGAATTCATTTCCTTGCATCTGTGTGATCAAGGGACAGCTTACGGCCCCCAGAGGCCACTCTCAGCTCCTTACCATGTGACCTCCTCTTCTCACAACATGAAAGCTGGCTTCTCTCTTCCAGAGGCCAGCAGCATATATTCTCTCTGGCTTTCTATTTCTTTCAAAGGGCTTATGTGATTAGATCAGGCCCACCCAGGAAAGAGCTCCCTCCAAGTCAACTGGTGAGTAGCCTAGTCAAGGGAGTGACATCTCACCCCATTCCCTGATCCTTCCACACTCAAGGGGAGGAAATTATAGGGGGTCTGTCTACCAGGGGGACAGAAAATCTTTGTGGCCACCTAACATTCTGTCTACCATAACATCGGTGACCTGGAAAGTAGAGAAAGGTTAACTAAATGAATCAACGGGGAAGGCAAGTAGTGGGAGAATTTAGAATGATTAGTACAGGCTTAGCGTACAGGGGCAATTGCCATTTAAATAATCTCTACATTACCGAGGTCTGTAACAGCATTCTTGTCATTGAAGGCTAGCTTCAGCTAGGATCAAGGTTTATCTACAGCAGTTTCACTCTTAAAGCAGCCGTAACCAGGACCCTGCGTGGTGCCATGGGGAGCATAAACAGGACCCCGAAAAGCAAACACAAATAGAAATTACCTTCGGGGACTGACACGCCTACATTCTATTTCCTTGCTGTTACTGACCTCCTGGAGTTTCTGACTTTATATTAGTCTTGATCTCCAAAACCCAATTGCTGCTTCTCAGATGAACCAATTTGCTGGCTTGACACACCCTGGCTTTGGCCTGAACTCCCTGGCTTCCAGATCCTTGGCCCTCCTGACTGCAAACAACCGTGGAGCTCCAACCCTCGGCCAGATACTCCTGGGCACAGTCCTCATGCCTCACAATCCCTCTTTGGCTGCCCCTGTGACTTGGGGTTCAGGAAAGGAGAGGATCTGAAGTACTGATTTTCAGGGGGAGGAGAGCTGGTAAAAAAAATCATTTATACCATTAGACTTAGTTGTCCTGAATGTGAACTTCAACCCCTAATTATAAGAACTCTGTGAGACTAAGTATTAATTTTAAAGAAGTGCTAATTAGAAGTCATGCAATGAATATATTTATCATTTTGATAGTTATATCTACATCATTTAAAATTTTACAAAGAAACTTTTCATTAAGTGTTGCATGGCATTAGTTTAAGAAATTCTATCTCAAAGCTATACCTGATTCTGAAATGGCCTCTACAGTAGCACTTTCTTTTTTTAAGAAAAATGGTTCTTTCTCACAAGTGAAGAATAAGTGTTTGCATTCTAACTACAATCAGTATTTCAACCGAGTGGAGATATTTTAGTGCCTTCAGTGGGCATTTATCTTCTTGCCATCAGCACAATGGAACAAAAATGTACCCATATTAGCATTAATAATAAAACCAAGTCCATTATGCAGACTTTCTTGTCAGTTAAATTTGTTGCAGGCATAGTTTTGGATTCAGTTTCATCCATTTGGAAGTACTTTTGCTGTCAAGCAAATTTTTGTTTTATCATTTTAATTTTGGAGGGTTTTTTTTTTTTTTTTTTTGCGCTCCTGTGTCTGAATCACCTTTTTAGAGGTTGGAAAATGGTTCTCCCCCACTGATATAAGAAGGAATTGATTTGGCAAACTTAGATATTTTCCCTGCGATGTGAATAGAGTTAATTTTAACAGAGCTGTTTCATTTTAACAGCCTCGACTTGCACAGTGTGTGTCATGCCAAACAGCTTTGTGTATCATCATCGACTGATGTCAGCACAGTTCTAGAAATAGTATTTGATAGTTAACAGCTGCCACTGAGCCAGAAGGGGAACACGAGACATTGTGTTTCAGGAGGGTTCACAAAAACTCATGGCTATTGTTTTTATTTATTTATTTAATTTCTTGACAACGAAAGAAGAGCTTAAAATACCAAGTGTCGGCTTTTAAAAAAAAGACTTATATTCCTCTATAGGTCAAATGACTGCTAGGACCTTGATATCATAGGCAATATACATATTGTGTTCTGAATTAAATATTTGACGAATTTAATATAGTTTTTTACTCATTTTACAATCATGTATTAGGTCAACAGGTATAGAACAAAGGTATGCCTTTAGATCAAAAGAGATGGTGCAACCTTATCTTTTTTGCTTGTTTTTTTGAGATGAAGTTTCTCTTTTTGTGCAGGCTGGAGTGCAGTGATGTGATCTCGGCTCACTGCAACCTCTGCCTCCTGGGTTCAATTCTTGTGCTTCAGCCTCCTGAGTAGCTGGGATTACAGACATGTACCACCACGCCTAGTTAATTTTTGTATTTTTCGTAGAGACGGGGTTTCATTATGTTTGCCAGGCTGATCTCAAACTCCTGATCTCAAATGATTCTCCTGCCTTGGCCCCCCAAAGTGGTGGGATTATAGGCATGAGCCACCATGCCTGGCCATTTTGTTTTGTTCTGTTTTTTGTTTATTTGTTTGTTTGAGATAAGTGTTACTCTGTGACCCAGGCTAGAGTACAGTGGCACCATCACAGCTCATTGCAGCCTCAACCTCTCTGGCTCAAGGGATCCTGCCCCCTCAGCCTCCTGAGTAGCTGATACCACGGGATGGCACCATCACACTGGCTAATTTTAAAAAATTTTTGGTGGAGATGAGGTCTCACTATGTTGCCCAGGCTGGCCTTGAACTCAAGAGATCCTGCCACCTTGGCCTCCCAAAGTGTTGGGATTATAGGCGTGAGCCACCACACCCAGTGAAAACTTTTCCTTAAAAAGCCAGATAGTAAATACTGTAGGCTTTGTGTGCCATTTACAACCTCCATTGCAATTATTCAGTTCTGCTGTGGCGGGACTAAAATAGCCATAGATGATATATAAATACACGGGTGTGGGTGTGTTCTGATAAAACTTTATTTACAAACAGGCGATGGGCCAGATTTGGCCATGAGCCATAGTTTTCCCACCATGGCTTTGGATCGTAAGTGGCAGATGCCACATATTTCCGTGCAGCATGCCATAAAGGTGAAAGGTACTGACACACTCATAAGCTTGTGAATCAAGTTCCACGTGTGCTCCCTGTGGAAACACAGGCAGTCCTTTAATGGCCACAGAGGGGCACTTAATTATATACATATATGTGCTCTACAACCACTCTAATAATGGTATGAGAGTAACTGAGCAATAGATAAGCTTTTATGAACTGAAAGGATAAAGATCATGATCTCTGGTGTACAATGAACTTGATTTTTCTTCCCTTTCTTATTTTATTTAAGTTAATATCACCCTTAAAGTTTGAATTATCCTGCAAGAATGCAGGTTCATTAACTCCCGTTCAGCTTGTGCATCATCTTAATGGGACATATTTTGTAATGATGTGAATCACAAAACAGTCCTGGGCTCCAAAGGACCTAAATGTTTCACTGAAGTCGTTATAAGCATTGCATACTAGGAAGGAAAGGGATTTTATTTTTTAAAGATAACTTGCACAGGGAAAAAAAAAACAAACCCAAAAACCAATCCTAGGAAGAAAAGTTGAAGCATAGCCTGAAAAATAAAAAAAAATTTTAAAAATCAAAGAACATACTGCTTGTAAAATGCTATTGAGACAGTCTTTCTATGGCCATTCTGTGCCAGCTCTCAACCGTGAATTTATTGCCATGAGTGGGGGGGGGAATGTAACAATGCCTTACCTTTCTACATTTTTTGCATTCATGTATCACACTTGATACATTTGCCTTTGAGATGCCATTTTAACCCCTGGCATCTCAAAGGCAAAGTGATGGTCTCACCCCCGGGAATGTCTGCTTATGTAGGATCACATCCATTAGCAACTTCCTAAAAGGTGATCACTTTTTCCAAACATGTCTCTTGCTCTATGCTACATTTTCTTTTAATAGTCTTTTTTTTTTTAATTTTTTTGTTTTACAACAGTTTTTTGATGTTGTTGAAATCTTTCCTTCTCTTAATGTTACTGTTGGGGCTCAGAAATCGACACCCTAAAATATGGTGGCCTGACATACTGAACCGAAGAAGTCTCAGGGTCTCTCTGACCTTCTTCACCCCATTGTCTCTCCCAAAGTCTTTATCTGCCTAAGATCCAGACCCACCAAAAGGAACAGTTCCTTCTTCTCCTCCCTGTAAGACCAAGAAGGTAACCATACCTAAACAGGCCCTTTCACAAGAAAATGCACAAGTTAACCTCTGTTCCCTGATCCATTCATTCTTCCTAGTAATCCTTCAGCCAAATTCCTCTTCACTCCCTTTCCATCACCTGTTTGCCAGGATGCCATATAACTTCCAAACTCTATCTCGGGGTGGATCATCCCTGTGTGGCTCTCTCTGTGTGTATGTGTTAAATAAATTGTTTGCCTTTTCACCCATTAATCTGCCTTTTGTGAGTTGATTTTTCAAGGAAATCTTCAGAGGGTGAAGGGGAAGTTCTCCCTTGACCCTACGTTGCCTTAATCTCTTGATTGTCTTGTCTGTCCTTCTTGTTTCTCCTATTTGTTACTTTCTGGAGATGGAAAAGTCATCCGTTTGTCTAATGGAGTTCAGAATGATTTTAATGCTGTAGCCTCTCTTTTTAGCTTGGTCTGTTACTGCCTTTAATAACTATGCCTCATAACACCATCGTGTTGCATCATGCTAAATGTTATAATGCCATCTTTTTCTTTAAGGGGTCATTCTCATAGCAATTTAAGTTGAATAAGTAAATCATTACACTCTTAAGTTATTCCTATCAGTGTGCATAGTTTATAAAAACTAGGCCTGCTATTGCGTTATTCATTTTCCTAACTGGGTTAGGTCCATCTGTAGATCTCCTTGGCTCTCAGTTATCTGGTTTACCCTCACACATCATGAATAAACATCACTGGTCTTAAGATTGATTGCTAGAATATCTCAGCCCTAACTTCATCATCACACTCTTTAAATGGCATGGAAGTGGTTTTACGGGCACCCTTTTCTCTCCCAAACCCCTCCATTTCACCCTCTGGAATCCCTATAAAATGTTAAGTAAATTTCCTAACATATTCCATGGATTTACCAAATGTTCCCCCTGCTCTCTAATTATAACTGAAGCCTGCTCTCCCTTGAGGACGTACAGGGAGCTGGAGTTGGGGTGAGGACAAGAAGAGCTCTGTAGTCTCTTTTTTTGAGACAGAGTCTTGCTCTGTCGCCAGGCTGGAGTACAGTGGCACCATCTCAGCTCACTGCAACATCCACCTCCCGGTTTAAGCCATTCCCCTGCCTCAGGTGGGACCACAGGCACACACCACCACATCTGGCTAATTTTTTTTTTTT
>PVKP010023307.1:0-36445 GCA_004027715.1 Plecturocebus donacophilus | reverse complement strand
TTACTCATGGTCAATTTGACTCTAGATTAACTTTGTGCTGATAAGTGGAATCTGTACACAATCTGAGGGGTAGCAATCCCAATTGCTAATCATTTTTTAAAGAAAATGTCTTGGGCCGGGCGCGGTGGCTCACGCCTGTAATCCCAGCACTTTGGGAGGCTGAGGCGGGCAGATCACGAGGTCAAGAGATCGAGACCATGGTGGCCAACATGATGAAACCCCATCTTTAATAAAAATACAAAAATTAGCTCGGCGTGGTGGAGCGCACCTGTGGTCCCAGCTACTCGGGAAGGCTGAGGCGGAAGAACCGCTTGAACCCAGGAGGCGGAGGTTGCAGTGAGCCGAGACTTTGCCACTGCACTCTAGCCAGGCAACAGAGCAAGACCTCCTTCTCAAAGAACAACGACAACAAAACAACAAAATAAAATGTCTTAAGTTTTCCAAAGCAAACGTTTTGAGTATATTTTGTCTCTGCCTTGATATTAAAATCTTTAAATCACACTGCTATCTGACTTTGATTTCCCATATTTACTTGTATATGTATAAACTTCAATTCAGTAGGCTACCTTAAGTAAGTTTTGTGTAACATAGGTTGCAAAAAGATTAAAAAAAATAAATTGTAGACAGAAGTTTCCAATAATAATAATAAGTGTAATAGTAATAGACCTTGAAAAGACATCAATATCATATGTTGCTGAAAGCTTGATAATTATTTTAAGATGCAAATTTTAAGGAAGCAAACTACTCTATGAAGGTAGTGTCAGTAAACAATGCTGAGAAAAAAGGCATTTATGATTATTGACTTTTATTAATAATGCAAAAAAAATCACTTTTGCTACTTAAGATAAAAAAACTGAATTTTTATTTTATTTTATTAAATTTTTATTTTATCAGTATGCTTAGCAATTAATGTGTTACTATATTTCATCAATTGCAAGAAACTTACTTTTATATTTTAATGCCTCAAAATCTGTATTTACCTTACAATTGCAGATATCAGAATTCATTTATTACAGCCTGTGTACACACAAAGTTGGCTGTTACTTTTAATGGCAAGACTATAAATAAACTCCCCCAGTCAACAAATCATCTAAGTACCAGAGTTAAGCTGGTAGCATATATTTTGCTCAGACGTGTGTGCATGTACTATAGGACTTTCGATAGGTGTGGATTTACAATATGAAGATAGTAGGAAGGAATGGCTTTTTTCCAACATTTACTCAGTTGTGAATCTTGAACATCCATTCTACGAATGCCACTGTTCATATTAAATAACAAAAAATTATAAATAGATTTGAGCCAATACAGTGAATGCATGATCACATTAACTTTCACAAATTATTCAACAATTATTGTTTTCATAAATGTCTGAAACAGTAGAAGAGTTACAACACTAACCTTGAAAAGAAGGAAAATATTTGACAACAATTTAATTTCATGTATAAAATCTGGGAGTAGCAGCAGCATCTTGAAATATGTCAGGGTAACAAAACAAAAGAAAGTAGGACTAGAAATTAGGATTGCAAAATAGACAAGGTGGGAATAACCATTAACATGGCCAAGATAACAGAAATTTTGTAAGTGAAATAGAATTTTCAAAGGAACGGAAATCTTGGAAAGCTCTATGTGAAACTAATGTGCCCATTATTCCATAGACAATATCAAACTGTTAATCAGACAAGAAATCAATCTTCTTTGACATTGAGTTGTTATTAAATAAATTAATAATTATCCACGTAAGCACCAGCTGTTAGGTTTATAATCTATATAAACAAGTGAACAGTTTTCAGACAAAACTAATTCAGTTTATCAATGCAAAATAATAATGGGACTCATTTCCTAATTTTAAAAACAAAAAATAATAATTCAGTAGGATATGCAAATATTACTGTGGAACTACAAAATAATGCTTAGATTTACAAAAAAGAAAAGTCCAAGGGCTCTATTTGCTTTACTGATTTTCTAGAGTTACTATTAATCTTGAAATAAAAACAACTGTGATTATTTTTAATATGATACTTTTTGTTTCAAAACTATACTTTAAGCAATTTTAGCTACTATCTTATGACTTCCATTACATTAGAAGGCACTGTTAAATTCAATTTAGTAAAGATGAAATCAGATCAATTCTTTAAACAACATAAGTTACTAAAAAGTATTCTGGAAACTAACTCTACTTCTTTGTTTAATGTTATCTTCTTCTGATTTTTATTATTAATTGTAGAAAATAAGTTTAGCATCTGTTATTCATGTATACATTTAAAACACATTCCATCTCACATGTCTTACAGAAGATTAATCTGAAATTCAGATTTAAAAAACACACATTTGTCCTTTAGGAAAAATAAATATTAGCTTTCTCCATAAAACAAATGGATTGAAAGCAGAAATATCAAAACAATAAAATTAAGTGTATTGTAAAAATATTATAGATACGACAGAGTGCTCTATTAAAAGAGGTAGTCAAACTCAAGGTGACTTGTCATGTTTATTTTATTAACCTAAAAAATTATGTAAGATACAAGAAAGAATAGCATTATGTAATAAATGATTCAAAAATACAATTTCTCCAGAGTTAATAGACTACATGATCCATATGAAAAATAAAACATGAAAACATTTATAAAATTAACTATGTAAAAGCAATGAGAAAGTGATAGAGTGTTTGTGGTTCTGTGATCAGCTAAGAAGCAAAGACTTTTTGAACTATAGTGTTAAAGTATTTTACAAATGTAAAAACTACTCTGAAAATGATAGCAAGACACACAAACACATTTATGTATATATTGTTTCTGAAACCAGACATTTTTGCCTTTTTAAAAAATTGATTTCCTATTACATTGGGGAAAAGATGCTATCAAGTCTAAGCAATTACAAATAGAGAAGAAAAGTATTACAGAACAGTTATTTTAATGTTATTATTTCCTTGACAAAGAAGGCAAGATATTGTTCAATATTAATTTCAGAAGAAAGAAATAAGTTTAGAAATATTCAAGTGTCCTAACTTGTTTAAATTTCCATCAACACAGTGCAGAAATATTCCTCAGGTACTTAGATTCATTTACCAAATGACTGGGACAATGTTTACAAGACCTCATAGCAATCATGAATAAAATTAGCTTTTTCAACATTAAAAAATATTAAGTTCATGCAATCAAAATGTTTGAGAATTAAGAATATATTCTGTAATTTGTATAGCTCTCAAATGATAAAAATTTTCAAGATCTCTGTAGTTTTTAGATAATCATCAGGTTAGTTGAAAGTAAAAGAGTACTCTGTTAATTTGTATTTGATGAGTGATTTGAAATTCTAAAAGCCCTTGCCCTTTATGGAAAATACTGAAGAAACCTAAAGCAAAAACTTTCTGTACAAAGTTATTACACACTAGATGCTCTCACAGCCACCATATTAAAGGAACAAAAGCAGAGAATGTCACCTCATCTAGGAAGAATGTTTTTGTAAGATTGCGCTAGGTTGACTGAGTTGTCAGAGCAAGATAAATGGAGCTGAGCAGTACCATTAACCTGTGACATTTTTGACAGTGCAAGGCTGTGTGCTGTGCAAAAGGAAGACTACTTTTTCCTTTTCTCTCTCTCAGTTTATAACAGAAATAAGAAGATAGATGAAATGTTTTAATGAAAGACAGAAACAATCAGAAAAAGCCTATCTTGAATAATATACATGCTTTTCCATCACATGCAAAAACACATTCCCAAATCAGAAAACATTAATAAAGCATATCACATAGATTTAGTCAATATTCAAAAGAGATAAAGATTAAAATACTCTTTAGGCATTTATGAAGAATAAACTTTTTATTCATACCTTCAAAAAAGGTTCAAGTTAAAAGTAAGTATATTCTTACTTTTATGACAATAAATACCATAAGTAAGTGTATTCTTATTTATGACAATAAATACCTTTTCATTCTTAAAATCACTATCAAACTTAAAATATACAAGTAATAATGGCATTTGTTTGCTTTTAGGTTTACTAAAGTTTCACACAAATTTTAACATGCTTATTAATTTTATCTCTGAGCTTTCCACTGACATGGGAAAAGTAAAATAGTTACATCGCAGCTATGTTTTGGAAGGAAAAACTACTAAGCTACAGTAAAGACTAAATATCAGTCAATGCTCAAAATTATAGTATAAATATCTAATAAAATCATCAATTAGTATCAATATTTACTCACAATGTGAGAGGAAATTCTAATTACCTAATAATGACTTTCTACCTTACATGTTTCAATAAAATTTTTTTTTATAATCATGAGTTCTTGCTCTGAAATGAAATGCATATATACACATTTAGTTTTCAAAAAGAATGTAAAACATTTATTGATTCACAGGTACCAGTATGTTTTATACATTAATAATAGGAGCCAACAAAAAATACTGTGCCAGTCACCATGCTAAAGAATGACAATATAAGAAGGCAGTGAGGGATACACAATGCGTTTTCGATGTGCCTGAGATTAGGAAAGAATGTGGAAATAGGACTATTTTCTACATTAATAATATGGTGCTAAAATGTTAATGATCAGAAGAAGGTAAGGAAGTTTATATCCTATGTTAGAAGGTTATTAAATATGACCTCAGAAACAATTATTCATTCAACAACAATTCAATTGGATGTTTATTATATGCCAGGCACAGTTCTAATTATATTTAGAAGGGAGATGGAAAGATGGCAGTGATAGACAGATAGGTAGGTAGGCAGGTAGATCAATAAATAGAGATGGATATTTCTCCCAAATATTTAAGAAAATATTATCAACACTGTTACTATATATATGTACATGTATATGTGTATATATCAGTTTTTTCAGTTTCTCTGCCATTTATATTCTTGTTTTTGTTTTTGTTTTTAGTGTCACTCTTTTTGCCCAGGCTGGAATGCAATGGCAAGAGCTCAGCTCACCACAACTTCTGCCTCCCATGTTCAAGCAATTCTCCTGTCTCAGCCTCCCAAGTAGCTGGGATTACAGGAATGCACTACCACACCCAGCTATTTTTGTACTTTTAGTAGAGACGGAGTTTCTCCCTGTTGGTCAGGCTGGCCTCGAACTCCCAGCCTCAGGTCATCCACCCACCTCAGCCTCCCAAAGTGCTGGGATTACAAGCGTGAGCCATCGCACCCGGCTCATTTACATTCTTATAATTATATAATAATCTAATTGATCTAAAACTTATAAAATGACATACTATTGGATGGCTGTCTTTGATGATTCTAAGTGTTGAATACAAAACTTTAGTGTTTTTTTTCTTTCTGTTGACTTAATTAAATATACAAATTAAGAATTTGGAATATTGTTTGCTATAAACAAGCTCCCAAAAGAAAATTATGTGTCCCTATATTAATGTGGCTATTCAAATGAAAAATGAAAATAAATACTCAAAAAGTTAACAAAATTATTTCAAATTTCCTTTGTTTATAAATGAAACATATAAAGATGTTTAAAATAAAACTGCATTCACTGTAAGAACTTCAAAAGTCTTAAGACAAAATTGTAGAAGTCTTTGATATTTAAGGAATTAAAATGGTTGGTTGAAACAAAATATAGCTACATATTACTGTTGAAAAGTATACAAACATTTATAAATATGTAATATTTAACATTACAAATTATTTCAAAGTGTTGCAGAATTTTTAAGGGTTTCGTCTGTGAAAGCAAATTTGGGCAAACATGTATATTTAGTGATTATACATACAATCTGTGTTCTTTAAATCCCTATCAATTATTGGTTCTCAAAAGGAATCACTTGGGAATATGATGATGATGATAATAAAAATAAAATCAACAATAGCAATACATAATAGTAATGATAATAATAATGGAAGTTAATAACTATTTATATTTACTCTATGCCAGAAGTTCTAATATTCACATATAGTAACTCATGTAACATTTTGTAGCAACTGTATGAGATAGGTTCATTTTTTGTTAACATGTTAATTATACAGTATAAGAAATATATAAATATGTAAAAATAAAAAATGGTTATTTAGAGTCTATACTATATAGACTTAGAAGGAAACCTAAAGATGAGCTTGCCATTGACAAGTGACAGCAGTAGAAAGGCATATTTATATACAATGTGCCCAGAAGGTTTATTGGCCAAATAATTTTACTGAATAATTGAACACTCTTCCAAGAGAAGAACTAGTGTTGAAATTGTGGTTTCAAAGGATGATCACCATTTAAAATTCTTAAATAGAAACCATAAATATGTCTGTAATTGCAAAACTGAATGCCAAAGTCAAAATGCATTCTTGAAAGAAGTGATGCTATCCAATATATATATTTTAGATATATATATGTAGTTTGAAAACAACCTAATTTTAAAGTTTTTATTAATTTACAAGCCAAAAATTGGCACTGAAAAGTGAACATTCTCTACAATAAGGAATTACTTAATAAATATTAAAAATGAGTCAATAATTTTTAACCTTTGAAAACAGAGATAAATCATATGATTTCATTATTGATACTGACATTCTGACAAATACGGATTCAAGTATTTTTATGTTCAAATAGTTAATGTTAAAACTAGTAGAATAAAAAATAGGACATATGGCTTTCAAAACTCTTAGAAGATAAAAGGCCAAACAGAAATCTATGTCAAAAGGCAAAAGAGAATGCATGAAGAAGTAAATACAAACAAAAAATTTGAAACATATTAAATAGCACACATATAAAATTGTTAAACTTTCATATCGAAAATTAAAGATTTAGGTGTGTTTCAAAAGATGTGTAAATCAAAATAAACAGCAAAATTTAGATACAGATATAGTCAAAGGAAGGGTGAGGAAAAATAGAGACACAGTCAAGAAAATAGTTTAAAAACAAGGTTAAGTGTAAATATAATACAGACTATATAGCCTGCATGACAAAGAATGAGAAACAAGAGTTCCATTTTATAAAAGAAGTAATCTTATAATGAATATATAATGTCTCTACTTTGTATAAACCTACTTTTCATAAACCTACTTTTATGAAAACTAAGTTATAAATAAAGTAAAATAGTATCTTTCTCTCTAAAATTGGGGTAACGGCAAAACTCTCACCCTATTTGATATTGCACTAGACATGATAGCCAACACAATAAAGAAAGATAAAATAAATAGAATGCATACGATATTAAAAGCAAGAGGTAAAACTTCTCTTTTAGCACACATTATTATCAATGTAAAAAACCTAAGAGGCCAGGTGCAGTGGCTCATGCCTGTAATCCCAGCACTTTGGGAGACCAAGGTGGGCACATCATGAGGTCAGGAGTTTGAGACCAGCCTGGTTAAAATGGTGAAACCCTGTCTCTACTAAAAATTCAAAAATTAGCTGGGCAGGGGGTGCACACCTGTAGTCCCAGCTACTCAGGATGTTGAGGCAGGAGAATCACTTGAACCTGGGAGGCGGAGGTTGCAGTGAGCTGAGATTGTGCCACTGCACTCCAGCCTTGGCTACAGAATGAGACTGTCTAAAAAAACAAAGAAAGAACAAACAAATAAAAAAAACCGTAAGGATTATACAAGGTAACTGCTAGAACTAATAAGTTAATTTAGTTAGATTGTAAAATTTAAAATCAACATACACTAATAGACCATATTTCTATTATCAGAAAATAATTAAAAATGAAATAATTCTACTTATAATCATATAAATCAATCCTTCAGCATTAATAATACATCATAGCCTTAGGTATACACATACATACACTTTACACACACACACACACACAGACATTATGAACATTCATATCTGTCTGTTCTATTTTAGTATTTTTATTATGTGTCTGAAGCTGAACATGTTGTAACCAATATCAAAGAAAGATATAGAATATAATTTTAGCTAATTTTTTAATTCATTAGAAAAGACTAAAATAATCAAAACAAAATAAGAAATTAAGCCTCAGAGAATAATTCCCAAATAAATGCAAAAGAGCTGAAGAATTATGGAACTTTTCAGTAGTAAGGCAATATTCACTACCACATTGAAAAATACCTAGACCAGAGTAGTAATAAATATTTGATAAATGAATCAATGAAATCATGTTATTATATATTTTTCCCTGGAACTGATAAAAATAACTCATTTATTACATAACAGACATTTACTGAACACATACTGTATGCCAGAAATACTGGAATGTAACCTCATGGAGCTTATAGTCTAGTAGAAATTTTAAAGGAACAATTTTCAAAAAGAGGTTGTTCAATTTCAATGCATAACCTTTTGAAGATACTGACAAAATTATCTCCATTTTCCATCATGCTAAATTATTATAGAGCATTTATTTGATGCTGCTCATGCATTTGATGAAATAAACTCTATACATGCATTTTAGGCATTAATAACTTTCTCATTGAACAGCCACATTTTTAGTCACATAGCAGTTTCCTGAAGCATATTATCGCAATTTCCACCTAAGTAGTTTAAATATAGCATTTTTTAAAACAGATTTTGGTACTGTTATGGCAAGTTTATCCTGAACCACATGTACTTATTTGTGTATCATAGCCCAGTAGTTCTCTTTAATTTATTCTGCATATATAAGTAATCTTCAAAAATACAACCATTTAACTCTTTACTTCTGTAAGTTACTTTAAAGGGCTTATTTGCAGCAACATTAAATATACAGTTGTGAGTTTATATATCCAGACATATTTATTGTTAGTATTAAATTAATTTTAATTTCTTCTTTGTTTAAAGAACTCTCAATATTTTTCTATAAGCATACATATCTAGCAGTGATTGAAGTTGTATTATTGTGTCTTTTCCAAATGGGAAGTTATATTAAGAGCTTCTGATATTATAAAAGAATTTGAGATAACTTTATTACAAAGATAATTTTGGTAAAATTCACCTTATTTTAGGGCATATTTACTTTTCCAACAATACCTACAACTTACAAACTGGATCTTACAAACTGGGACTCACCAGGAAAAAAGATATAGTGAATTTAGCTCAAACAAAGTAGATGAATGTCTTTTAAATGTGATTTTCAATCTTTCTAATCTCAGAGATTTTTAAATTCTGAAAGTCTAGACTTGGATTGATATGGCAAAGTTCACCTGCCACCTGTTCAGTGACATAAGAGAATAAAATTTAAAGAGGATGTGATGCTTATTTGTCATAACATTTGATCTTTTGACAAACCTATGAAATACAAATGTAGTTTTAGTAAAATATTTCCTTTTAAAATGGGCATGCTTATACATTATTTAAGAGAAGTACCTGAGTGACATATTTGTTTTGACAATAAAATGAAAAAAAATGTTTGTAAAGCATCTCAGACACATACAGCATCAGGTTACATTAGTTTCTTTCCCTTTCAAAGAAAACAAAATGCAAATTGTCACAGGAACTCTTGGAGAAAATAAGCCTTCTGTCTCTCACATATCACTGCTTTGGACAAATGAATTACCTTTGGTTAGACCCAAGCCAAACAAATAAGCACCTAAAAAGGAACAGATGAACACTCCACAAATGGATCATTTTTTGTGATGAACTCTCTGGATGTTGTGCTGGAGAAATGTTTCATTATTTGATCAATGACTTGACATATCCTACCTTTTAATACCTAATGGAGAGAATCAGAAGACAAGCAAACATCACATGGCTCTAACCACTCATGGGAACTTCTGGGGGAAATTTCACATTCAAGAGTTTGGAAACCCGAAACATAACATGATCTATTTTTGAATTAGGCAGATCTTACTTGGGAAGAGTGCAATAATGTTCAATATTCTTTCATTTTAAGAATAACCAAAATAATTTACCAGAGCATAATTAACAGACTAGTAACATATCCTTTAGCATTCTGGTGTTCCAAAGCCTCCTTAATTTAAACTTTTTGCCAAGATAGGTAAAGCTACCTTGTTTCCCTCTTCTCAGACACAGATTTAAGAGATATTAAAGCTTTTTGTCAGAGACAACTAGATTTTGGATGCTGTCATTTTTTCACTCACAATGTCATGCTCAGAACTGGATAAAGTGCATAAGCAAATTGCATAGCTCAGCAGTACTCGGAAAGCTAAAGGTAGCTGTGATGGGCTTTCTCTCATATTCTTAGATTACAATTATGAAATGTCTCTGACAACTTTAAAAACTAGCCTAAATAAAATATTATTTAGAGTATAACTTGGATATTATAAATAAACTGTTGCCTTTTTAAGTAATCCAGAAAGATGTAAAACATAAATGGAGAACTGAGCATGCTGATTGTTTTTTTATAGCTATGATTTTTTAAAAATCTCCACTCATAAGGCAAAAAGCCTCTGCTACATGGCAGCTGCTGACTAGGATGAGCAAAAAGTATCTTGCTGAAAAAAAAAGACAAATCAGCAGTACAGCAATGTGACTAACTAAGCTTTATGGTCTTCCTCAGATAAAGGACTGGAAGTTGGAGTTTTAAAGATAGAGTTCATAAAATATTATCAAGAAGGCTTTTTATTTTGCCATTGACATTCTAAGAAGTTGCAGTTATCAAAGTTTCAAATATTCTAGAATTTTAGACTTTACTAGCTGAATTTTAACCTTTGCCATGTAGCACATGAATGTGGCTTGTTTATTGAATTTTATGATACAATTACTAGGCATTGTCAGAGATTCTCATTTATGATCAAGGGGGGTTGGCAACACTTTGTTGCTTTCATTCCAGACTCTGAGAAATTAGCCAGATGGTATGTCCTACCACCAAGCTGCAGTGTGGAAGACATCCTTTTCAGGACGCTTTCAAATCCTTTTTGGTCAACTTCATGGCTTCTGTAGTAGTTAAATTAGCTACACTTTTACTTAATTTGTTCTAACTACATAGTTTGTTTCTAGATTCCCTCTAAAACTTCACTGAGATAAAAATTAGTACTCTAAATAATTTAGTTTTCTCACCTGTATTTAACTTAGTGAAAAGACAACACAGTATACTACAGAAAGCTATCTCCATTATGCATAAATTTCAGTCCAAACTCTGACACAAACACACTCCTTGAGCCCAGGGATCACTCTCTTTCAGTTGCTTCATCTTCATAAAGAAATATTGGGCTCAATGATCTGATTGTTTCAAACTAGAGAAGCCCATGGGCTGTGAGTCTTCCCATGTGTGATCTGTCACAAGCTCCATACTGCTTGAACTAAACCCTAATTTGGCTTTCAAAAATTAAAATACGTGGTTTTGAAGATTTGTGAGAGTCCTTGAAGTTCTATGACAAATAGCAATATTTAGTTTTGCTTAGGAACAAATCTTATTTGCACACAGTTCAAGGCTATATGCAGGAAAGTAGGATTTATTATAAGAAAATCTAGCCCTGTAGCCACCATTTGTATCTCAATATGGTTTCATGTTATCTTCTTGTTATCAGTCTTATTAAGCTTGCAAAGGGGCCACTTAATTTTTTTCTTTTTAGTATATTTTCTTTCATTTCATGAAGGAAATCAATAATGTAATATATCCTATTACTTTGAAAAATTAGTCTTTTATACGAAATGTGAATTATACATTTTTGTTAACTGAACATAGATCTATAATGAAAACCAGGAGCATAAGGACCTATGGGAAATTCCCATATGAATCAATACATATAATTACATCAGCATTTCCTAACTCTCCACTCTAAGCACTCACAGATTCCAAAAGCTTTGATGCTTTATGTGAACCAATATATGCATATGCTATTTATTAATAAAGTATATTCTGTAAATTAACAGAAAGTGTCGTTCAACTGCTTATTAAGTAATATGTTATAGTACAAGTTATAGTAATTTCAAAATCATTTGTTGATTTTTAGAAACATTTGGTATAATCTTTTGTTTGATGTAGCTATCACTAAGTAATGCCTCTGTCTAGGCTATGATTTGGCATAGAGAACTGCACCAAAATTTTCTAACATTAAATTTCTAACATTAAATTGATAGCTATTATGTGCCATTAGGATAGTCATTAGGTGTCTCAATAAGTAGAGAATTTATCTTCAGATCATTAACATTGTTCATAGTGCTGACTCTTCCTTCAGCTTCAACTAAATAAATAGCAATGGCATTTAAATATTTTCTAGTCCAAGTCTGAGTTCCTTATATATTCAATTTTTCTGTCACCCATTAGAACATAGCAATAATAAATCTGAATCTCACATTTAATTGGATTAAATTAATCATTTTGGTCAGATGAGAAGTAGCATAAATGCTTGTTGGAAGCATGGGCATGTTGCCGGGCTGCTCGAGTTAAAGTTCTGGCTCTGCCATTTAAGTTATAAACACCCAACGCTTCAGTTTCCTTTCCTGTTGAATGAGCAAGACTCAAATGTCTTAGAATTATGTCTGATCCTGGATTTACTGTTAATATTAATGCCTGTGATTAGCTTTTTTATGTAGTGAATTAAAAACAGATGATATTTAACTGAGAAGGCTGAAAGCAAGGATTTGCCCTCCTAATTCCTCCTGGCCTGATATTACTATATACTATCAGGCTAGCATTTGTCTCCCAAGATACTAACATTGTCTGTAGGAATACCACCTTTCCTTTTGGTATTTAAGTCTGAGAAACAAGTGGGAATCAGCCAGTCAAAGAGCTATAGTGGGCCATCTGGTAGTCCAGCAGGCCGGCAGGGGCCATTGTGGATGTAAATGGTGTTTGTTCACTCTGAGGTTTCTGGAGCATGGGACGTAGGTTGGATATGGAATAGGCAAGACCCTTGGTCATTACTAGGAGGAATATCCCATGTTGTAACTAAGAACTAATCTGAGAGTTTGGCCAGCAATGGCATTGACCACTTGCAATAGCTTAGAAAAAAAGCAGGGTCATAAAGTCTCCCACTTAAGATAGGCACATACCCTTTAGTTGCTGGGGAGGTCTGACGTAGTCCTAGGGGAAGGCTGGGGCAGATGGATGGTGAAGGCCCTTGAGTAAAGTTGAGCTTGAGACAATGGCACTTTTCAACAGATATAGATATATTTCAACAACAGGTAAGGCCATCCCAATGTGTGGTGACTAAACATCAGTCCTATCTAAAAGCATGCGCTTTCCACTACTCTCCCATCCCTCAGTCATGGGTTAGTAATGTGCTGCAATATGCAAACCTTAAAGAATTGTAATGATGATATCTACCTGCCTTTACAATAGCTTGTAAATAGAAGGTGCTTAATAGGTATTTGCTGAAGAAATGAATAATTAAGTGTAACTCTAGAAAGAAATCTTTTCCTGTCTTAACTTCCTGAAAGGTTTGGACCTAACTTATGATCAGGGTTTGTGTTAACTTGAATCGATCTTATGCTTGAGGTATGCTGAACACTCTCTTAGCAACCATGAAATTTACTATTAAATGAACATAAGCTTTGAAGTCAGATACATCATAAATCAAATTCCAGTTTTGTTCTTACCATTTTTAGTGATCATGGATACATAATTTCTGTTTTCTGAGGTTATGAGACAATGGAACTAATTTTCTCATAATTAAGGGTAATAATGTCTTCCTTATAAGGCTGTTGAGAAATCAAAGAAATGTATACAAACTTATGAAACTCATAACTAGAAATAAAAAATAAGTAATCCTTGTTATTGTTGTTGTATTATTATTGGTGATGTTACTAATACAATGCATTATACTGTCCACATCTCCTTGTCTGAAAAGACAAGTCTTAATGCTCAGGTCAAGCTCATATTACTTTAATTAGCTAAATTCTGGTTTTCCTTTTCATCCTACACATCCAGGTTATAACCTTGCAGCATACATAGAATCAAAACCTAATTGTCTGATGATAATTCAGAACATGGTACTTGACATCTTTTTTCACTAAAAGCTAGATGTAATTAAAAAACTCACTAATTTTCAGAAAATGCTTTGAGAAAAGAGTAGGAGCAAGAAAAACATGGTTTCTGAGGTACAGCCTGCTGGTCTGCCAGGCATTCCAACCATTCTTCTCACTACAGAGCAATAACATTTATTATTTTACTTATGTGTGGTGTTTTTCTAAAAGTCAGATAATTATTTCAACCTGTGGACCCAGAGTCCAGGTTAAAAGCTTCAAGAAGAAGTTATTTTGTTTCTATAATTATATTAACATTTAATGGGAAAACCAGGTATTCTTTAACACTGGGCTTTCTGAAACATTTCTTTCTCTTTAGCTCTGTTATTGGCTTTAATTTAAAATGGTCTTAACTGTCACAGGCTATTTTTAGGGCAAAAAAAGAGCTTTAAAGCTTTTTTTTATTTTAACTTATTTCATTGATGGCCTTAGAGGTATGTAAAAGAGGCATGTTATCAAAGTTGGAAGATTAGTGTCTAGGCAGCAGAAGCTGAAAGTTGCAGAGGAATTCACTGGACTTTGCCTGCAGGTGAGGATGGGCCACCAATAGAAAGCGAAAAAGCTTGAAAGATGTTTCAGTACATAGTTTGCAGCAGACATTCTGACTACTGTCTTAAGATAGGAACTTAATCAAGGTAACCATTTGAAATCGAAAATGGTTGTAACAGACCAGTTCAATTATATCTCAATTTGTGTGGTACTCCTAGAGCAGCGAGCCCCAATCTTCTTGGCACATGGACTGGTTTCATGGAAGACAATTTTTCCATAGACTAGGGGGCATGAGATGGCTTCGGGATGATTCAATCACATTACATTTATTGTCCACCTTTTTCTATTATTATTACATTATAACATATAATAAAATAATATTATAGAACATTATTTTGCACCATAATATAGACTCAGTGGGAGCCCTGAGCTTGTTTTCCCACAACTAGACCATCCCAAGCTGGAGTGATGGGAGACAGTGACATAACATGAGGCATTAGGTTCTCATAAGGAGCACGCAACCCAGATCCCTCACATGTGTAGTCCACAATAGGGTTCATGCTTCTACAATAATCTGATGCAACCACTGATCTGACAGGAGGCAGAACTCAGTAATGCAAGCAATGAGTAGTGGCTGTAAATACAGATGAAGCTTTGCTCACTTGCCTGCCACACACCTCCTGCCGTGCATCCTGGCTCCTAAGAGGGAGACTGATACCAGTCTGAGGCCAGGGGTTGGGAGTCTATATCCTAGAGGACCAAAGAGATGGCAATGAAAAGAGTCAAACTCTCTAAAATATTTGAAGAGATTTATTCTGAGCCAAATATGAGTGACCATGGACCTGTGTCCAAGGTGGTCAGGGTGCGGATGGTTTTACATATTTTAGGGAGGCATGAGACATCAATCAAATACATTTAAGAAATACATTGGTTTGGTCCAGAAAGGCAAGACAACTTGAAGCAGGAGCTTTCAGGATATAGGTAAATTTAAACATTCTCTGTTAACAATTTGTTGAGTTTGTCTAAAGACCTAGGATCAATAGAAAGAAAATGTTCAGGTTAAGATGTAAGATTATGGAGACCAAGGATTTTTGAAGTCTCATAATGGCTGCTCTTAGAGACAACAAACGAAATATGTTTTCTATTCAGACCTCTAAAAGGTGCTACAATCTCAGTTAATCTCTTCAGGATTGGGAGGGCTTGGAAGAATAAGATCTACCTCTGTTAAGAGAGATTCTTTATGATGTATATTTTCCCCCACAAATGATGACTTTGCAGGGTTATTTCAAAATATGGCAAAGAAACATGTTTTAAGGTAAAATATTTTTATTTTTTTCTTTGTCACATAATGTTACACCAGAGTCAAATTGGAAAGTAAGTCATGATATATAGGGTTAAATAAAACCCATCTGATGAGAATTTACAGTTTGTAGGTCATGACTCCCCAGGTCCCTTAGATAGGAATTTAGCCAAGATTGAAAAAAATATCAGAGCTTAGTCCTCAGTGAGTAAAGTAAACCATTCTTGTTAAATATATGCAAAAGACTGCATAACACACACAAGACATTCCCATCACTTTTTCCTAAAAATGCAAGTAGAGTTGCAGAGCCCTTAAAATCATTTCAATTTTTATACCTTGCATATCAGTAACTTTCACTTTCTGGAATATTTGTGATAGACCAGTATACTTGTTAGACCAGTATAATTTCCCAATACAAAGCAGACATTATTGTTTGTATCACTTTATTTGAAAAAAAAATGCTAAATCTAAAAATATGAAGAAAACTTATAATTGAAAAAGATTATGACAAATGCTCAGCATCAGAGTATCAACAGGTTAAGTTGCCATTGTAAAAATCAATTTAAGTGTAAAATAGTTCCAAACTTAAAATCATGAGGAGACTTCAAAATGAATTATTTTGCTCTAACTTATATTGCTAATTAAGCTCTCTGGAACATGAAAAATTAATATCATCAAGGTAGAAGTTGAATTGAACATAAGTACCTAAATGATGCAGATAAATGTTTGAAAATAAAAATTTAAACATCAGAATAACATACTTTGATCAAATAAACTTACATGTCAGACTTTGTTAAAAGTTCCTTATTTTCCAACTAACAAAAGCAGATTTTCCCCTCTTTTGTCACTTTACAAATAACATGATAAAAGCAAAGAAGATAGGAGATTGGTGACAGGACAGTAAAAGATGAGAAATAGTTAAGAGCAAACTGATGAAGTTTGCATGAACTGAAAAAGAAAAGTCTGAATATGAAAAGCAAATGAAGAAGAAATGAAAAACACATTATTTAAAAGAATTTTCCACACTTTTGAAAACATTGGATATTGCATAATATAAAAATACATTTGCAGTGTCATCACTGATTCCTAGTAAATTCATAGAAAATTATTCTTGCTATATGAAAATACTCACATATTGGGAATATAGCTATGCAAAAAATATCTGGAGTGAAATTTTTGATAATGTTTATTAATGTAATTGCACAACCTGACATATAATAAAAACAGCTGTATAATCTTAAACAGATACTCTGATGGTAATACTACTATAAGAAATTTGCATAAGCACAAATGAGAGTTTTTATCTAAAAGCCTTGAAACATCACTTATGATAAAAGTTTTATAGGTTTTATAAAAATATTTCTATTTACACATTTTAATGAATAAAGCAAAGCATAGAAAAGGCTGTTAAAATTGCTCACATGTTCTCTACCACGTCCTACATATACACTTTATTTTATAGCTATTTTACAACTTTTAGGGAAAAATGAAAACTTGATTAAACTATGGGCAATACCAAGCATTTCGTTTTCCTTATATTAACACATTACACCTTCAAAATCAGTCTATTTTGTCTCTGAACATTGAGGGCTCTTCTCAGGATTTAAAAAATAAAAAGAAACTTGCTAGTATATGTTCTTACAAAAAAAAAAAGTGCTACAACTTGACACCCATAAATTAATTAGATTATGATGTATGATATAAAATAAATCATGATTTTAAATTTACATCTTTTACCTAAAAATTATAATTTTCCTACTTGATTCTTAGCACTGTACACTGGGAGATAATCAGAAATAAAGTTAAATCTATGTTCTGAAGGATAGTAGCAGATCATGGGAAAGGTACTACATATACACATTTAAAAAGTAGCAGGTGTTCTCATTGTTCAACACCTGCCTATGAGTGGGAACATGCGGTTTTTGATTTTGTGTTCTTGTGTCAGTTTGCTGAGAATGATGGTTTCCAGGTTCATCCATGTCCCTACAAAGGACACAAACTCATCATTTTTTCTTCTATCATTAAAACCTTAATGAATGATATAGACAATAAGTGAAATTTCATAAGAACATGAAAAGGTTTCAGGACAAGAATATTTTCAAAGATAAATTCCACCAGACATACAAAGGGGAACTGCTACCATTCCTTCTGATACTATTCCAAACAATACAAAAACAAGGAAACCTCCCTAACTCATTTTATGAGACCAACATCATCCTGATATCAAAACTTCGCAGAGAAACAAGTAAAAAAGAAAATTTCAGGCCAATATCCATGGTGAACAGCGATGCAAAAATTTCCAATAAAATACTGGCAAACCAAATGCAGCAGCATATCAAAAAGCTTATCCAACATGATCAAGTAGGATTCATCTCAGGGATGCAAGGCTGATTCAACATACATAAATCTATAAATGTAATCCATCACACAAACAGAACCAAAGACAAAAACCACATGATTATCTTAATGATGCAGAGAAGGTCTTTGACAAAATTCAACAGTCCTTTATGCTAAAAACTCTCAATAAACTAGGTATCGATGGAAAGTACATCAAAATAATAAAAGCTGTTTACGACAAACCCACAGCCAATATCATACTGAATGGGCAAAAACTGGAAGTGTTCCTTTTGAAAACTGGCACTAGACAAGGATGCTCTCTCTCACCACTCCTATGCCAAAAGAACAAATCTGGAAGCATCACACTATCTGGGGAAAACTGGCTGGCCATGTGCAGAAAGCTGAAACTGGACCTCTTCCTTACACCTTATACAAACATTAACTCCAGATTAATTAAAGATTTAAACATAAGACCTAACACCATAAAAACCCTAAAAGAAAACCAAGGCAATACCATTCAGGACATAGGCATAGGCAAGGACTTCAACACCAAAAGCAATGGCAACAAAAGCCAAAATTAACAAATGGGATTTAATTAAACTTATGAGCTTCTGCACAGGAAAAGAAACAATCATTAGAGTGAACCAGCAACCAACAGAATGAGAAAAAAAATTTGCAAGCTATCAATCTAACAAAGGGCTAAAATCCAGAATCTACAAAGAACAAATATACAAGAAAAAAAAATAACAACCCTATCAAAAAGTGGGCAAAGGAGATGAACAGACATTTTTCAGAAGAAGACATTTGTGCAGCAGCCAACAAACATGAAAAAATGCTCATCATCACTGGTCATTAGAGAAATGCAAATGAAAACTACATTGACATACCATCTCACATCAGTTAGAATGGCAATCATTAAAAAATCTGGAGACAAGAGATGCTGGAGAGGATGTGGAGAAATAGGAACAATTTTACATTGTTGGTGGGAGTGTAAATTAGTTCAACCATTGTGGAAGACAGTGTGGTGATTCCTCAAGGGTCTAGAAATAGAAATACCATTTGATCCAGCAATCCCATTACTAGGTATGCATCCAAAGGATTATAAATCATTCTATTATAAAGACACATGATTATGTGTATTTATCATGGCACTGTTTACAATAGCAAAGACTTGGAACCAACCCAAATGCCCATCAATAACAGACTGGATAAAGAAAATGTGGCACATATAAACCATGGAATACTATGCAGCCATAAAAAAAGATGAGTTCATGTCCTTTGCAGGGACAGATTAATTTGGAAACCATCATTCTCAGCAACCTGACACAAGAACAGAAAAGCAAACACTACATGTTCTCACTCATAAGTGGGTGTTGAATCATGAGAACACATGGACACAGGGAGCACACTGGGGTCTACTGGAGGATGGGGAATTAGGGGAGGGGTGGCAGGGGATGGGGAGACTGGGGAGGGATAACATTAGGAGAAATACCTAATGTAGGTCATGGATGGATGGAGACAGCAAACCACCATGGTATATGTATACCTATGTAACAATCCTGCAAGATCTGCACATGTACTTCAGAACTTCAAGTATAATATAAAATAAAGAAAGAAAGAAAAGAAAATGTGAAATATGGCACATATACACCATAGAATACTATGTGGCCATAAAAAAGGATGAGTTCATGTCATTTGCAGGGACATAATGAAGCTTGAAACTGTCATTCTAAGTAAACTAACACAGGAACATAAAACCAAACACTTCATGTTCTCACTCATAAGTGGGAGTTGAACAATCAGAACACACAGACACAGAAGGGGACCATCACATACCAGGGCCTGTCCTGTCAGGGGATAGGGGAGGGGTAGCATTAGGAGAAATACCTAATACAGATGACAATCTGATGAATTTAGCAAACCACATGGCATGTATATACCTACGTAACCAACCTGCATGTTCTGCACATGTATCCCAGAACTGGGATAACTTTTTTAAAATCTCAAAAACTAAAAAAAAAGAAATAGCTGGCAGAATTATTTATTTCAGTGTTAATAGCATATCCATGAATAATCTTGCTGCACTATTACAAGCTAGTTTTTCTTAAATTCGGTAATTATACAATTATTCAAATTAATGTAGCTTCCTAATGTCTTCTCATAGTTTAACAAAATAAGTAAATATATACAAATATAGATACTTTTAGCAGGTAGTGACAGAAAGCTAGAACATAATTTAGGACACACCTTTTGTTTTAACTTATTAAGTAACATTTACTGTTATTTCATATTTTTAAGATGGCACATTTGATGGTAATCACAAGAGCTACATAAATGTATATCTTAAAACATATTATGAGATCAGGGATCTGTAATAGTGGTCACAGTAACCACGTAATATTAACACAAATCTTTAGGACTATCCATAAAAACACAAACAAGAAGAGTCTCTGCCTGAATTCCTATGATTAGAGATCTTGAATTTCTCAAATCTACCAAGACAAATGTGTTAAAGAACACAGGGGTATCTCAGTAACTTGGGATCCAGTGCTCGATATTGCCACATGCTGACTCATAACATTACACAAATCAACTTGTGACTAATTTGCTCAAGGTAAAACATTCACATTTCTTTCCTTGTGTCTTCAAAATGAAAGGTGATTCCATTCAAATTCCAGGAAGGTCTGTGGCATGTACTGCTGACAACATTGAACAAAGATGTGCTTCAGAGTGTGGGAAGTATTTGAGTAGTGTAATTACTTAAGTAAGAGAAAAGACATATTAATTACCTCTCAAATCTTTTCTCTCCATTAGGACAAATGCAATAGAATCTTACATAACAACGCCTTGTTGCTCAGTATCACTGAACATTCCCTTTCTTGCTTCTCTTTGTGTACCACAGATTAGCATGGTCTTTACAAGAGTTGCACATCACATGGTGGTTCAGGAACAATTTAGAGTATTAACAGCTCATATTATTCCTAAATATAAATATATATTACATAACATGTATGTGGCATGAAATTATTTCTTTAGATTGGCAACTAGGTGGACATTAAATACTAGTACTGTGTATAATTTTATTTTTATAAAAATAGTTAATGAGATTAAATTTTAAGATTACTAAATAAAAATTCAGCTCCATAGATTTCATTAAATTTGTAAATATTCATTAGCTACAAGTTGTATTTGCCTTTCAATTTTAATAAATAATTTAAATTAGTTTAGAAGGAAACTTTTTTGAAAATATACAGGAAAAATAATTTTAATGAGTTGTTACACATAATTTAAAATTTTGGAAACAACCATATTTGGTATATTTTTTAATGCAACTGCAGTCTAGTTTTTAATCCTAGTTTAAATTATTACTGTCAAAAGAACAAAATTATGTGAAAGATGTTGATTACAATATAATTAGTGATTTGCCAAAATAATAAGAAGAAAAATAAATTTAATGGAATAAAAGGTCTAACAGCTTTGAATTATATATGTCTTTATTTTATTACTCTGGCAAATACTACTCACCAATCATCACTCTGATAGGCAGAGTAATTAAATTCCTTCATCTTTGCTATGATGCCAACTCTAAAATATAAAACTATAGCTTTACATATATTTCTTCTTTATTTTGGTGATTATAAAGGAATATCCATTAAGATAGGATGATATAAAATATTTTATTTAGAAGTTTACTAGCTTGATATATAACTTAGAAATCTTTAGATATAAGGAATATTGGCCTCCGCTTGTAATCTACACACAGGGGTGGGCCTGAAGATCCAAGTCTCAGGTGGTAAACTTCCTTAGGGTACTTCTCATTCTGCCTTGCTCAAAAATACACCATTATCGACTCCTCAACTAATAGGTTGCTGCAGTGCTTTACTTGCAGATTTTAGGTTTACAATATTGTTTGATGTGAACTCGAAGTATTTCTCCAGCCAATCCAGTTCAAGTCATTTATTTTTACGGTATTCTATGAGTCTAATTTATATCTAAAACTTGTCAACTAGATCATTTGCAATGAGAATTATGTGAAGACATGATTTTAAAATGAACTAAAATAATAAAAACCTCATCTATGAACACATCTATGAACATCTGTTAGTTTTCACTTTGTGTCTGTATAATCAAGCAAAGAGGTACTATGTAAACTGCTGAAAATTATGTGAGAAACTTGGTCAAAACTGCTTCTTCTTCAGAAAATGTGACTTGCACAAAATGATGAGATATTACAAGAAGAACATATGCGATTTTTAAAAATTTTTCCATTCCAATATGGAGAATTCTATGATGACAGGTTTTTCTAAAATGTCCAGATTTTATCACTTCCTTCCTCCCATTTCACAGGTATGCTTTCCAACAATTAGAGTGTCAACATTTCAAGTGATAAAGAAACTGAAGACATATGCTATAATGTGTTTCTTGTGTCAGGATTAAATATGATATATGCCTGTAATCTTTAAATTTGAAATTTTGTTCTTAAAGAAAAATGTACAATAAATTTCAGCCATTGTCCTCTAGTACATGAATTGTTAGTGACTTTACAACACTAGCTCCAAATATATTAAGTTCAACTGGAAAAAATTTAAAGATAAAGTAGGATAATTTATAGTTTTGATAATATGCAGAAAATATGTCATACTTTGGTAAAGAGACAGGCATGGCCTAGTAGCTTCAGGAATGTGTGACATACGTGGAAGGATCAATGCCTATAAATAGATCCCTCAACTCTCAGGGCAGAGCAAGTTGTAGAGTGACTATCCCAGCTGTTTTGTTGAAAGAGTCTAGACTCTTCAAAAAGCTGGAGGTGGCAAAGGATATCTCAGCAGTAGTCACATTTCTTGCACAAAGAGAGGTGCCAGCAGAGACTAGGGACCAGGCCTGACTGACAGGGTATGGACATGAGTGGGACACTGTGTCGCAAAGAGTACTTGATCTGTATAGAAAACTGCTTTTTCTAAGAAATTGTTTTCTCTGAAGAATTACATAAACAAATATATATATGGGGAGAGACATACTAAATTTAGAATCTAACATAGCAGGGCCTATTGTGGCCAGTGAGAGTAATAAAGATATACAGATAAACATTGAAAAATAAATGCTTGTGCTGTAGAAATATAATTTAAGAATATAAATCCCAGAATTCTCTGTTCTTACAATCCTCTTCTACCCCATGTGCCTCTCTCTTACGTATTTGGTTAGGCATCTCATGTTCCTTTGGGGAGAAAACAATTAATTAATACTAAAAAAAATACTGTTTTGATTCATACAATAAATATTAATAGATATAATCCATAGAAAGAAAAGTTCTTTGAAGTACTCAATAGCTTTGAAGAGTATAAAGTGGCCATGAAAACAAAACGTTTTTGTTGAAATCACTTCTCCAGAAACCAAGATGACTATATCTTTATTTGAGTAAAACTAAAGAGGATTTGTAGAGACTCTACCTCAGAAATATAAATCCATTAGCCATTTATATATGTAAAAAAGCAAAATAGTTCAGTGTATGTGTAACATTTTAATTGTCATTTGGCTTGGATTGAGGATATTCAGGCTCTAGACTAACTTTTACAAAGCACTGAAGATAGAATTACAGCTTAACTCAAGAGTTTTATCATTTCATTTACAAAAATAGACTATATATAACAATAGAAAAAGTTCAATATAGTAAAAAGCCAAACAAAACGAACACAAAAATGGGCTTTGAACTAGAGATACCTGGCTTTGCTGTTTTTGAGATGCATACATTTGGGCAAGTTACTTAACCTTTCTGAGCCCATTATATTATCAATAAAATGAGGATCCCAGGATTTGAACTGAATGATTGTTTTAAGATTAACAGTTGTGCCCTAAGGCCTTTGTGACATGGTCAGTTCCCTACAGGAACTGGAGAGGGATCTATTTCATAAAAAGAAGCAAAGTAGTCTTTTATAGGATGACTCGCACATGGTAGTGTGTTCTTATACGCTCTCACACTTTATGTAAGCTCATGAACCTTGCTGGAAAGCTTGGGAACAAATGGCCTTTTTGTTTTTGAAACCGTTATTTCATATAAAGCTTTATCTGTGCAATAAGGAGAGAAAAAACCAAAGTGCTTTGTCATACCACATAATCTTTCAGTGATATAATAGTGACTATTTTGGGCTTCTGAACAGTGTGCCCATGATATTGGACATAACTCCCTTTTTGTTACATAATAAATAGTCAGTGGCCAAGAAAAGAGTTGAACGGCTAAAGCTTAGCTGACCTAGTGGACACATACTTTAAAATAACTGGAAGAATAAGCTATAGCACACTAGTGTATGTTCTGTGAACTTGGGACAGAATACCTAGCACTTCAACAACAATTCATCACAATATGATTCCTTCTGACCTTTGATCAGTAGTTTGGAGGTGATCCTCCTAAAAGAAAGAGACATTTGTAGATGAATCTTTATATTATACTGATGGATATGTTAAATTAGGTTTTGCGTTGAAGCTATTGAGCAAGTGAACTATTAAGATACCCCTCATGCCTTGACAAGAACTATTGTATGCTTCATCATATACAATTAACAGAAGCAGAATAGTGCAACAATACTATAAGAATTAAAGAAGAAATGTGACACATTGTATTAAAAACTTCTTAAACATTTTCTAGAATGAATAGGAAAGGATGAATTCTTTCTTGATAACTCTTTCATGAAATACATCTGCTAAATAACGGCAATATTTCCAGATCTAGCATTTTTGTTATAATTGTTCAGTTCACATACAAGACAAGTAAAATCTGGTTATAAGATTTATTAAGCACTTAGTCTGGGTAATGGACGATACAAAGTAGTTTATATGTTTTATCTCATGTGATCCCCAGAAAACCTTAAGAAATGGGTTACTGTCATTATCCCCTTTTATAGAGGAGAAAATGCAGGCTCCAAAAGGTTAAATAAATTGCCATGAGTTGCAACATTAGTAAATTAGAGAGCTTAGAGAGTGAAGATTGGTGGAATTTTCAATTAGAATAATTTCCTAGATTAATCAATACATACATTATTTTATTAGCCATATTCTGGCTAGGAAGGTTTTTTTCAGTTTTTTTTTTTTTTCAGATTTGGGGTTCACCATCTTAGTATGAATGAGCATACTTGGCTAAGTTATGCTAATAAACAAAAAAAGTGCTTTGGAATAGAAAAATTATTCTCTAAAACTGATATACAAAAAAGTTTCCATCAAGACACAAATGACTTAAATGCCAAACTATCATTAAATGATGAAAGAAATCTCAGGTAAAATGCACTTATAGCTAGTACAAATATTGTAATGATTCCATGGGCAATACAGAATCATCCTAGATAGTTTAGAAAAATGATATATAACAATAGAAAAACTTCAATATAGTAAAAAGCCAAACAAAACGAACACAAAAATGGGCTTTGAACTAGAGATACCTAGCTTTGCTGTTTTTGAGATGCATACATTTGGGCAAGTTACTTAACCTTTCTGAGCCTATTATATTATCAATAAAATGAGGATCCCAGGATTTGAACTGAATGATTGTTTTAAGATTAACAGTTGTGCCCTAAGGCCTTTATGACACGGTCAGTCCTCCACAATCCATATCTATCATATCATTTCCTAAAATAAATTATATCAAAACAATGCTATTCTGTCTGAGGCTGAGAATTTGTATGCAAGGAGAAGAATGAGCTAGGATTTCAATAAATTTGTGAACACCAAATTAGAAGATGCAGAATACTGGCCATCAATGTTATCTCTACAGATGGAGATAAGGGTGTAGATTAAATTCTCTACACTTCTTATAATCTTAATTCCTAAAAGGAGAATGCTCTCTACAATAAGTATTTTATGTGAAAAGAAAAGTCATATTAATAGGGAAGAAAAGACGATGGATACAGAAAAGAAAAATAAAAACTTCTCCACTTTAGACTTTTGCTCCGTATTTTACTTTTCCCAATCCAATGCTACTTTTCCTTGGCCTGATCTATCAAGAACAAGTATGACTTGTCTCCAGAGAGCTTTGGCAAACATTGCCAAGAATGGTGGATTACAAGACCTTGAATAAACCTGAATAAGGAAGACTCATTCAGCTTGAACATTATTGATGTACAGAAGTGCTACTGATTTTTGTATATTGACTTTGTATCCTGAAACTTTACTGAAGTCATTTATCTGTTCTATGAACCTTGACATGTGGGACTTAATTAAACTGAAAAGCTTTTCCATGTAATAATAAATTATCAATTGAGTAAACGGCCTACAGAATGAAAGAAAATAGTTTCAAATTATGCATCTGTCAAAGGTCTAATATCCAGAATCTATAAGGAACTTAAATCAATAAGCAAAGAGCAAATAATACCATTATAAAGTGGGCAAAGAACGTGAATAAATACTATCAAAAGCAGACATACAAGCAGTCAACAAATATGAAAACATGCTTTACATCACTAACCATCAGAGAAATGCAAATAAAAACCACGATAAGATACCATCTCACACCAGTCACAACGGCTATTATTAAAAAGTCAAATATAACATATGCTGGTGAGGTTGCAAAAAGGAATGCTTATACAATGTGGGTTAGTTCAGTCACTGTGGAAAGCAGTTTGGAGGTTTCTCAAAGAAATTAAAAGAGAATTATCATTCAACCCAGCAATCTGATTACTGGTATATACCCAAAGGAAACTCATTCAACCAAAAAGACACATATACTCGTATGTTCATTGCAATGCTATTCACAATGGCAAAGACATAGAATCAACCTAAGTCCCCATTAACAGTGGATTGTATTTTAAAATGCGGTACATATATACCATGGAACACTACAGATTAATGCAGAAATAGCAAACTGAATATTGCATGTTGTCATTTACCAGTGGGAGCAAAACATTGGCTACATACAGACATAAAGATGGGAACAAGAGACACTGTGGACTACCAAGGGAGGAAGTGGAGACTGTGAGTTGAAAAACTACCTATTTGGTACTATGCTGACTACCTGAGTGACAGTATCTGTACCCTGAATCTCAACATCACACAATATACTCACGTAACAAACCTGCACATGTACCCCTGAATGTAAAAGTTGGAATTATTTTAAAAATAAATAAAATACTAGAATAAAGAATACACAAATCTTCAGGAAAAATTTTTGGTTTACTAACTACTAGCTTTTCATGTTGTCATTTTAAAAAATGCAACCTTATAAATGTTCTGTCACTGTAAATCATACCAAATGAGATCATAATTGTGTCTATCTCATAGCATTATTGAGATGATTAACTGAGAAAGTTGGTAAAGTCCTAGCTTAATGTACAAGCATATCTAATATTCACTATATATAGTTCACTATTTTCATAATTGTTATTGTTAATATGAGCTTTTGCTGGAAATATAAACCCATGTTTTAAAATCTGAGTTGTTACACCAGAGGAAGAAAATGAATCTTTCAAAAGCAAAATAAAATTTAAAAAACAAATAATTACAGATAACAAAACTAATTCAAAATATTGCAATCATTAGTTCAACAAATATTCTAAAATTTGTTTGTAAGACAGAATAGCCAAGAATTGTGTTATAATTTTATATAATGCGTTTTTATAACAGAAATGTACATTTTTCTTGCTTATAAGGGCTTCTGAAGTTTATTTCTTCTCTAACCATTATCAAACCAATCTTTTATAGCTGAATTTAAAACTTCTAAAAATAATATATATTGAAAAGCTTAAGACATATTTAACTCTAATATTGAAATTAATAATCATCAAATACACGTACAAATCGATGCCGATGCCAAAGGCAGTTCTGTGTCATTGGCCCTTTTCTGGAAGCTTTTCACTATGTCTGAGAGCTGTCTCATCTATAGTTAATCTCTAGGCTGGCTGTGCTATTTCAAATGACCAGCAAAGAAGTTGAAACCAAAACAGTAAAAACTTCATTGCCACATGATGAATTTGTAATCTTAAATTTTGACACAAACTCTATGGTTAATAATCAAAAGCATTATGTTAATATTTAGTTTAAATTACTGATGATATAATATACCCTACATGCAAAATTTCCTGATGTTGTTATTAAAATAGGGTACCATGAACTAAAGTTATTTACATGCATGTGTATGCTTGATGCGACAGTAGTATATATACATATGGCATAGATATTCAAATGATAAAATAGAAAATGACAGTAATTTTTATTATTCTAGATATTTATAACTTATTAAGCACTACTATATAGCAGTCCTTTTTCCAAGTGTTTTGTATCCTTTATCTCCACAAAAGCCCAAAAATGTAGCTACAATTATTACTCACATTTCACAATAAGAAACCTACACTTACAGAGCTTAAGTATTGCTTAAAGTCGCTGACCTCAGCAATGGCAGCAATATAATTTAAGCTTGATTCTCTCTGATTCCAAAGCTCATGCTTTCAACCACTAACCATTTTGCCTTTCACAAGAAGAATAAAATTAATTACAGTCTAATATGAGCCAGGCACTTCACATACTTTCTCATTTTCAAAGATGAAGAAATTCACATAGGTTAAATTACTTGTAAGAGCTAAAGCACCAGAGTTCTTTCTCTTACTTCCTCAGTGTTTATTAAACTAGAGGCAATGGACTACCCATCTCAAAGTCACTAGGCACCATTTAAGAGTAAGATTTTCAGCTTTAGTTCCAGATTATAGATTTGATACATCTCAGGCAAGACATTTTTAAGAAGTTTCCCTGTGAGGTACTCCACAGTTCTCAATTGTATATGTGTGTGTTTCTAATAAGAAGCTTTATATTTTTTTCACCTCAGTATCTCTCATGAAAAAATAAGATAGCTATGTCATGAGATCCTTGCAGTGTCGTTTCAATAGCCAGAAACCTCTGTGGCTAGCGGCACCTTAGCCCAAGTTTTGCTCAGGCCTGCTGGGCCCACTTGGCCCGGCAGGCTGTGCTTAGCTTGTGCTCCTGGCCTGGATTTCATGCCTTTCAAAAATGAGCAGAGTGGAGAGGGGTGTGTGAGTGAGCAAGCATGGGGTCCGGCCACTGCACACAGACAGCCAGGCCAGCTGCGGTGGGGTGGACAGTGCCAGGTGCCTGCATGGGTGGTGGCTCCCTGCAAGTCTGTGGTTGGACCAGGCATACTGTAAGCAGCTTCCACAGCTGGCATCAGGGAATGCAGTGGTGCAGAAAATCTTGGAGATGCCAGGAACTGCAGAGCCCCAAAGAGGGTGTCACAGCTCTGGCTTGAGGAGCTTCTAGGTCTGGGCTCCCCAAAGGGCTGAAGCTCTTCTCTCCTTCTTGTTGTCTGCAACATGGCAAGCAAGGGGAGTATTTCAGCTCTGTTTGTGTTACAGCTCTTTCAGCCTGCCCATCAGTGGTTCCTGAGTTCTTGCCCCACACCCAGGAAGAATAAGGTACAGGGACAAGTGGAGGGTGAGCAATAGAACAGCTCAGAGGAGACCCACAGTAGGTAGCTCCTCTCTGCAGCCAGGATGTCCCAAGTGTTCAGTTCTCAGCAGAGAGGAGACCCAGGGGTGGGTAGCTCCCTTCTGCAGTTGGGTGTCCCATCACCTTTTTGAGTCTGGCTGAATCCAAGGTTTTTATTGACATCAGAGGAGAGGAAGCACATGCTGATCGGTCCATGGGCAGCCATGGGCAGGCCCAGAAAAAGTACTATAAGTTCCCACTCCAGTCCACAGGGCTGGCAGCCTGGCCCCTAGGCTTCAGGCTTCACCACCAGGGACCCACCCTTTTCAGGCCAAGGCCTATCTGCCTCCTGCCACTGTTCATGGTACCCAGGCTTTTCTTGCTGAGGGGCACCTGCAGGCCAGCACTGAGCTGCCCTCAGCACCCACTCAGCTTCTTTCCATTGCTCATTGGTGCCCAAAGTCTGGAGGGAGCTGAGATGGCATGGAATTAGCATGTTAGCACTTCTCCAAGCATGCACATACCCAGCTGGATTGAGACAGTGCTCAGGCTTGGCCTAAACTTTGCTCCAGGATTGGAGCAGGTATGTATCAGGAGTGGGGAGAGGCCAAGTAGTAGAAGCAGGCACTTCCAAGCTGTGGGAGCAGGATAGGCCTTCCTGGGCCCACAAGAGTACAGACATGCCCTCCTCTGGAGCCACAGCTTGGGTGACTGCAGTTGCACCCAGAGGGCAAGGTCACTGCCTGCTCTCAGCTCCCAAGAGCATAAGAATGCCCAGATCCAGTCGCAGCTTAGGTGGCTGCAGCTGTACCCAGGGAGCATGAGATTTCAACCCTGCAAACTCAGAAAGGGGGACAGAGCTTCCAACTGTTCCTGGCTCCCACTTACTCTGTGGAACACACAGCCCCTGCTGCTCCTCCCCCACTGCAGCGAGCACCATGGAAGTGGCCTCTCCAGATGGGCCGTCACTGCAATCAGCTACAGACTGGCAGGGAAAGATGAAATTCAGTTCCCAGAATATGCAATGTTATCATGCAACTCTCTCACTGATTCACATTCAGGACAAAAAGCAGACACCTAATACATAATACTTCCTTAAGAAATACCTTTTAGTTTTTCTGATGTTAAAGGATCAATAAGAAATATATACAGAAACTAGCATAACGAGATGGCCAAATATTTATTGGCTTTTGTTTATGAGATTCAGAGGCTTTGAATTTCAAACATATTTCCATTCTTCCATAGATAATCCATCCTCAAACTGTTGTTTACAAAATCAGAGAAAAGAATAAAGCCACTTTAGGATATACAACAATGGATATTTATTGTGTACTTACTAGAGGGCAGGAATTGTGCTAAGCCTTGTGAACTTGCTAAATTATTATAACTGTTATAAGAGTTAGATGGCTAAAGTTTAAAGAGATTAACTAATCTGACCAAGTTCATAAAGATAATATTAGAGCTGGGATTCTAACTCAAGACTATTTGATTCCAAAGACCTGAACTGTGCCAGCTCATTTTATCCACCACCAGAACTGCTACCTCCTAAATCACCATTACTCCAACCACCTTTATTGTTACCACTACCACCACCATTATCACCATCACTGACATCATCGTGACCACCTCCACTATCACCTTCACCACCACCATCCCACTTCTTGCCCCCAACCTATGTTTTTAAAGCAGTCAGTTTCCAGTGCACGCTTTGTGTGGTGGTAGTTGTGGTAAATACAGGAAGTTAAAAATTAAACATAAATACCCCCAAACTACTAAATCAGAATCATCCACAATGGAAACTAGAAATCTGAACTTTAATACATTTCTCAGGCAATTTTTATACAACATAAAGTGAAAGGACCACTACAATATTCAACAGTGCTTCAGTTTAATTTAGTTTATTTCAATAACTAAAATACTTCAAACATTTTTCAGGATACAAAAACATAAATAAAGAAAAATACACTTACTATTTTAAGTACAGATGTAATTGCTTATTTTTTTGTGTTTTGTGGAAGTTGGAACAATAGGACCTAGTGCAGTTTTCAAGCAAGTATATAGTAAGACTTGATCTAAAAACAATTTGACTTGTAAAGAATGAATGATTCCCAAAGTATTAATTTATATCCATAATCTAGAACAAAGAAAGCAATAGATTTACTTTCCAAATTTTGTATTTTTACCAGTTGAGTAAGATATCTCACACTTTAATATGGCAAAGGAAAAAACTTACATTAATAGATTTTTTTTCAAACCCTTCCTTCCTTACATTTATTTGCATCATATAACTACATGTCAAACCAAGCATAACCTGGGTATTTTGACACTATCATACTTCATACAAGGACATTTCAAGTAAGAAAATTTGGAAAATGGCAGGTGTCTACATTTTGCCATTCTCTTATTACTCTCCACAGGTTCCCAGATTAGTCATTTGAAACTAATTCATTAATTACTTAATGAATTGTGGACATATGCTCAAAGATACAATGGCAAGATTCTTCATTGCAGCATTTTTTACATGAAAGAAAAAAATTATCTATTTGTCCCTCAGTAGAACAGAAAACAGTAATTTATATATGTAAGAGGATATTCTCGGTAATTCAAATTAATAAAATCTATATGTTTTGACACGACTATATCTCAAAAATAACACATCAAAAGAACCACTGCAAAAGTTTATTTATAGTATGAGTCAATTCACCTAACTAAATATATTAAAAAATAATATATAATTAATATTTGAGGACTGCACTTAAGAATAAGAAGAGTGTCAGGTGAAAAAGTGGTTGAGGTATTCAAGGCAACAGTAAAAGCCAAAGTAAAGGAAGATAGACACAAAGTCATATACCATATTCTGAAATTAGCCAGCCATCCTCCATAGGAAATTGTTAGGAAATGAGACTGGAAAGATAGAGAAGTGGCCAGACTGTGAAATATCCTGATGGCTATGCTAAAGAATTTGGGATTAACCACATTGGAACTGAAGAAATACAAATGTCATTTAAATGAGGATCTATGTCATTTAAAGTGATCAGATCTATGACTTTAGAAGATAACTGTGGCTGTCAGATGGAGAAGCCGGCAACAGAATTAGAAGCCTGCTGCAGTAACCCAAGAGAAAGATTAAAAGTGACTCTCTGATAACAGAAAGAATACTATGAATTCAGGAATAGCTGCAAAGATTGTATTCACAGGGCTTAGCAGTCAACAGAAATAAGAACATGGGGAAGGAAGGAAGCGAGGGGAGGGGAGAGAAAAAGAAAAGAAATTAAAGTTGATATTAAGATTTCTAATTTGAAATAACATGTGGGAAGATAGTTGATTTAATGGGAGAGGCAGAGTTTACATTATCAGCAGGTCATTCTGAAGCCAATCTTAGTAGACTAGAAACATCCAATCCTCATAAGAAAAAAGGAATATAAATATTTGTTTGGATTAACTGATATAAAACTGATAATAAAGGTATAGCACTTGAGAAGAAATAGGACAGGGTAGAATTCTGAGGAACAGCTATAGGCAGGCATTTACACAGCAGGTAAAGGAGAAAGATATATTACAGAGAGCATGAAGAATGATCCAGAAAGATTTTTTAAAAAATCAGGAAGAAGTCTTGTTTTAGAAGCAAAGGGAAGAAAATGTATACTTAGCAAATAGAGAAGAGACTAGCCAAGCATTTTAAGGATCTTTCCAAACATTCTGATAGCTGAGCTTATTTTTATTAAGACAATGCTTCACAAACTCTCACCTAATTAGTTTAAAAAAATATATATTCTGATGCATATTTCTGTAACTCCTAAAGATCACCTGGATGTAACATGGATGTTATATGTTATAGTCTCATGCCCAGTATATTAAAAGATAGTTGTAGGTAAGAAGGAAGTGACTAACAATGCTTCTATTTGGAGAATAATAAGGAAACCAGTAATGCTCTGACAAAACGTAGCTCTGATTGCATCACCATTGATGTTTTGTCCTATTTCTATTTTTATTTTAACTTTTTCTTTGAAAGTTTATTGCATCAAGTTTCAGCATGAAGTCATTTAATGCTAATTAGGTTATGCATATTAAAAGAGTTATAGTAAAGCAACTCTACATGTGCAGTAGCCAAATTTAGTATATAACAAATTGGATTTATTCCCAGTGTGAAGGGCTTCTCATTATAGATAACTGCTCTGAAAAACACATTTTTTAACATAGCTATATTTCTAACAACTTAAAAGTAAAAAGGTATCCTTTATAATATTTTCTAAACCCTATCTAAGAAAAATAAGCTTCATTAAATTGTTGATAACATTTTTTGATGAGCAATAAAGTTTCAATATTATGGATTCAAATTAGAAATTATTAACATGTATTTCCAGTAATGGTATGTATAATGCACATCTGTGGTTTCTCAGAGTGATTTTCTCCATACATTCTCAGTAGGACAATATTGATTAACAAATAATTGACTATAAAATAAGCCTAAATATATAATTAAAATCAAATATATTTCCTACCAGTTCCCAAAATATTCCATAATTTTCAAACAATTATTAAAATGGAATCAACAGTGGTTGGTCAGGATATGGACATTCAGTTGTTTTACTCAAGTAGTTAATTAATGTAATGCAGTATTTATTGAAACAGAACTTTGAAACTCTTAATCTCAATAGTGCAAATGAAGAAAGCATATAGGTAAAATGATGAGCTTTAGACTACAAAACATTCTTTTGCAGCAGATTGAGAGCTCAAATTGTGCTGTTTTCTCTTACTCAGATAAATTTATTCTTGACCTTGCCTATTATTACATAAGAAACCACTGCTAAGAATTGCAGTTAACACAGCTATGAAACTTTAAAATCATCTTCCCTTTTTATGAGTGGGTGATTTTGTCATTACCAAGATAGCTTAGATTGGAATATGAAGGCAGATGTACTGACACATTAGATAACCATATATTGTTCAAAGGACACAGGAGTAGCTTCAAAGGGGAATGAGGCTTCACAACAGGTCCATGTCATGTCATCAATAACAGACCTGTCACACTAATGACTAAGGAAAGGCAGGGAGCAGTGACAATGGAAACATTCACCTTGTTCTTCTCTGGAAAAGGTGCACCTGTATCCCACTGCACTCTGTCTTCTGCTACCTCCTG
Source organism: Plecturocebus donacophilus (assembly GCA_004027715.1). Lineage (NCBI taxonomy): Eukaryota > Metazoa > Chordata > Mammalia > Primates > Pitheciidae > Plecturocebus > Plecturocebus donacophilus. The sequence continues at coordinate 1,960 of PVKP010023307.1, read as the reverse complement.
CCTCCCTGACTTTTGTTTTCCATGACAGTGAATGTGATCATGAGAATGTGGCCTATCATCCTTTCTTCCTGAAAGGCACCTTGACTACAGTTAATGACTGTAATAAGACCAAACAATAGATAACATATACCAACCTCTTATATTCAGCTTTTCTGAAAATGGACTCAATTGAGATTTTAAAAAAGGATCAAAGGATTCCACTAGAAAGGCAAATAGTATTTTTGTAACATCTCACATATTTTGCTCTCCTAGTTCATGTCATACATATCTACCAATATTCAGACAGGAAATGTGACTGAAAAGCAATGGGCCTGATATTCTTAGGTGGATTATACAAGCAACTGTTCTATATTGCTAACTACTTATAAACTTAGATACGCAGGCCTCCTATTTACTAATAACAATTTTAAAATTTTGCATTGCCTGACAACAGTGCTTCCCAGCAATAAAGCAATAATGCTTTTTAGCAACAAACTATGCATATTGTTTTTATGTTACACTAGTTATTCTCCACAAAACAACTAAATATATAGTAAAAGGCTGGAAATGCACCCATATAGAAAGAAATTAAAGGAGTAAAGTCAAATACATAATTTAAAAACATGCAGAGCTCAATCATTCAATGAATACTTATTATCCATTTAGTGTCAGATGGCCTCTGCAGGAGTTGGGCTAAAAGGAGGCTGAATCCTTGCTTGGTTACTTTGTCACCTATGTGGACTTGAAAAAATTACTTAAACTCTCTGTGCTTCAGGTTCAACATCTGTAGGTGGCCATGGTAATAGCACCTACCTCTTAGAACTGTTATGAGGAGAACCTAGACCAGTAGCCTCACACAAAGAAATCCCTGGACAATTTTTTAATTATTGCTATATTCCTAAAAACTAAGGTGTGAAAATATATTCTTTAAAATATTATTGCTTTAGTGGTGGGAAGCACTGTTATCACACAATGCAAAATTTTAAAAATGTTATTGGTAAAATATATTCTTTAAAGCATTAAAAAAATAAAAACTCTCTCCAGTAGCTATTGCTGCTGCTGGTGGTACTACTACTATTATTAGCATTACTATTATTTCTGTTGCTACTGCTTCTCCTGCTACACTACATGCCAGGCACTCTAAGCTATTTTCAATTATTTTGACTGCCACACACCAAAAAATTAAACAGTAGGTTTTCATTTCCATTTTACATTGTAAAACACTGTCTTGAACAAGTTAAATTATTCACACAAACTAGTAATTTTTTTTGTTTTTTTGATACACAGTTTTGCTCTTGTTGTCCAGCCTGGAGTGCAATAGCACAATCTCAGCTCACTGCAGCCTCTGCCTCCCTGGGTTCAAGTGATTCTCCTGCCTCAGCCTCCCAGTTGGCTGGGATTATAGGCATGTGCCAATATATCTAGCTAATTTTTGTATTTTTTTAGTAGAGATGGAGTTTCTCCACGTTGGTCAGGCTGGTCCCAAACTCCAACTTCAGGTGGTCTGCCTGGCTAGGCCTCCCAAAGTGCTGGGATTACAAGCATAAGCCACCATGCCCAGCCACAAACTAGTAATTCTAAAGCATTTTTTTTACATCAGTATTAAGAACTCTAAGGGATCTAAAAATTAATGCAAACTATTTTCTACCAGTTAAAAACCTTCCAATACAGTAAGGGGAATTATGTGGGTATATATTCACAAATAACTGTAACATAAGATAAAAATACAATGAAACCTTTGAGAGTTTTGAAAGAATGGGAGACTCTGGGTGCTTAGGAAACACAAGCCCTGAGTGAATAATTACATCAGTTTAGACAACTTAATATATATGTATATTAAGATATATAGGGCCACAGGAAAGGAATTTTAGGGGTGGATCTCAGGCAAACATGACTGAGTTTATCCTAAGGAGATCAGTATGCATTTAACTGCCAAAGGGAAGGAGAGCATTATCTTCTCTTGTCACTCAAAGGCTCCTGA
>PVKP010023306.1:0-36443 GCA_004027715.1 Plecturocebus donacophilus | reverse complement strand
TTCAACCCTGGTGAATCTGACGATTATGTGCCTTGGGGTTGCTCTTCTTGAGGAATATCTTTGTGGTGTTCTCTGTATTTCCTGGACTTGAATATTGGCCTGCCTTTCTAGGTTGGGGAAGTTTTCCTGGATAATATCCTGAAGAGTATTTTCCAGCTTGGATTCGTTCTCTTCGTCACATTCAGGTACACCTATCAAACGTAGATTAGGTCTTTTCACATAGTCCTATATTTCTTGGAGACTTTGTTCATTCCTTTTTCCCCTTTTTTCTGTCATCTTGCCTTCTCGTTTTATTTCATTGAGTTGATCTTCGACCTGTGATATCCTTTCTTCTGCTTGGTCAATTCGGCTGTTGAAACTTGTGCATGCTTCGCGAAGTTCTCGTGTTGTGTTTTTCAGCTCCATCAATTCACTTATGTTCTTCTCTAAGTTGTCCATTCTCGTTAGCATTTCGTTAAATCTTCTTTCAAGGTTCTTAGTTTCTTTGCATTGGATTAGAACATGTTCTTTTAGCTCACAGAAGTTTCTTCTTATCCACCTTCTGAAGCCTGATTCTGTGAGTTCATCACACTCATCCTCCGTCAAGCCTTGTTCTCTTGCTGACGAGGAGCTGCGATCCCCGGTAGGAGGAAAGGCATTCTGATTTCGGGTGTTCTCAGCCTTTTTGCACTGGTTTCTTCCCATTTTTGTGGATTTATCCACCTGTCGTCTTTGTAATTGCCGACTTTCAGATTGGGTCTCTGAGTGGACGTCCAGCTTGTTAGTTATTAAGTTTTTTCTGTTTCTTAGTTTTCCTTCGGGGGGGCGCCCCTTCCCTACAGAGCTGGGCCTTCCCGGGTTCAGGTGTGCTCTCTCTCTCCTCAGCGCTTCCAATTGCTGTTCTCCTTGTGGGGATGGGACCAGCCGAGCCCGACTAAAAGGGCATCCAGTCCCGTACACTCCACACTGAGAAGCGCCGCGCCGGCCAAAAGAGTCGCGCTGGCAACCCAGGTGGCGCCTTCGCCGGGAATCTCCCAGTCTGTGAGCATCAAAAATTCGTCTGCAATTGCAGCATCCACTCGCTCTCTGCGCTTTCACTGGGAGCTACAATCCTGAGCTGCTGCTACGCGGCCATCTTGGATCTCTCTCCCATTTGTATTTTTCTTATAGGAAAAATAGCAATTTACTATTTTGGATTTCAAATGAATGATTTTTTTTTTTGAAGATTTATTGTTAGAGATAGGAGCAACACAAACAATTTTAATTAAATAGAGGTCATGTGGTTTCTTTCAGTTACATAATACTTCAGAAAAATTTTAATGTTATTCTTGAATGAATAGTGCATCGTAACACTAGCTTGCTTCTTGGCTTTCCTCCATTGCTCAAGAAAAGTATGTTTGGACATTTGGAACAAAATTATTCATAAACATGGTAAATTTCTTTGATTTTTTTCTGTTATTATAGAGCATTAAACATTAAAAAGTCTTATAATGTGCCTAAATTATAATGTTGAACTAAAATTGTAAAGTTAAGCAGCTTTATAAAGATACAGATAAAATAGATAGGAAAATACTATAGAAAATTGAATAAATTAAATAATCTTTTTTACTTTAAGCTTAGTACCTTTATCATATGGCTAGAAATAACTGGAGTCTTCAATTTTTTTGTCCATCTTGGATTGAAATTAACATTTACTATCTTCAGGATTGTTTACCACAATCATATGAAATGAATTTTATATTTTTGCCAAAAGTAGGCTAAGAAAGCTGAGTGCATAACGGTATATCTTTTCTATACTTAATTTACCCGGTTGAGAAGGAATCAGATATTCATTACTTAGACTCCAATTTAAAGTATGAAAGACAATGATGTTTTCAATTTTGAGAGAACTAAATCTCCTTACCCTGTGAATGGACCAACTGATATAAACTTTATGTTCTTCAAGGTATAAGGAAATATTTAGTAAGTATAAAATAAAAAATAGGAATGGACCCTAGAACTGTTAAGCCTACTCAGCATTTTATTTTGAATATATACCCATGTACTATTTGTTATCTATTATATAAACATAATGTATTTTTGTGAATATGATACTTTACCATTAATATTCTATTGGACCTCCAAAGTATGTTGTAATTACAAGACTGTCTTTTTTTCCATCAGAACAACAACCCAAAGTGCGCGGTTGGCTTCTGGCTAGTCTTGATGGCCAAACAACAGGACTTATACCAGCGAATTATGTCAAAATTCTTGGTAAAAGAAGAGGTAGGAAAACGGTGGAATCAAGTAAAATTTCCAAGCAGCAACAATCTTTTAACAACCCAACACTAACTAAAGGAGCCACGGTTGCTGATTCTTTGGATGAACAGGAAGCTGCCTTTGAATCCGTTTTTGTTGAAACTAAGGTTCCAGTTGCATCTGATTCCACTGGGAAAGGTGGAGAAAAACAAGATCTTTGATATCTTACATGTTTGCTTGCAGTTGAACAGTACTTTAGAGTACTTTTTAAAATTATTTCTCACAAAGAAATGAATCTACAATCCAATGAAAACATTTGTTATTGGCTATCCCAGGTGTTTTGCTGCTAGAAATTGTTAAAGTTATACACTAGTATGTTGGTCTGGTGACCTGGTTACATTTTATTATACACGTTATTGGACCATGAGGACATTTGTTTCACCTAGATTTTAAGATTATGGAGACTGCTGTCATTTTCATCTTATTTAAATCTCTAGGTTTATTGGAAGAGTAAGATTGATGAACTGTAGTGTGCACAATTTGGTATAATAGGGATCATTAATACTTTAAAAAATTCTACATTAATTGACTTGGAATCCTTAGAAATGGAGTGATAACAGTATGAGAACAGGCAAAAAGGTTAATTTTTTTTTCTTTTACGACTTTAATCTCAATAATAAAATTTTCTGATCTATATTATATCCAGTGTTGGGTTTATATTTTCACCCACAAACAACTGTCGCTATTATCTTTTACTGTATTTTTAAAATTTTATCTTTAAAAGGTCACCGAGAAGCATTCTAAAGGATATGGTTCTAGAATGATAGAGTATGTAGCCCTAATAGTTTTCTCTCCTAGTAAAAAGTCTGAAATTTATCTTTCTTATAAATTGTTCCATTTCTTCTAAGGATCACTTAACTCGAGTTATTTCTTTAAAATATGACTAGTTTTCATACTGAGTGAATCAGAAATATATGAAAGGTATATCTTCTTTTCCTACAACAAATACTTGAGTTCTTTGAGTTTGCACTTAATGATATAGTTAGTTATAATAATTTTTGATCTTTTTATAGATTTTCTGCTTCCACCTTGTGTAATTTTTTAAATTCCATATTTCGTATGCTCTGTAAATATTGAAAATATGTCACATTGCATACATTTTTCTTTTAGGTTTAATTTTTACTACTGAGACTGACTTAACAGTCTCAGTGCTCAGCTGCCATTTAGAATATGATAATCCTCACGCCTGTGATCTCGGCACTTTGGGAGGCCAAGCCAGGCGGATCACCTGAGGTCAGGAGTTTGAGACCAGCCTGGCCAACATGGTGAAACCCTGTCTCTACTAAAAGTACCAAAATTAGCCAGGCCTGGTAGCGTGCATCTGTAGTCCGAGCTACTCAGGAGGCTGAGGCAGGAGAATCGCTTGAACCCAGGAGGCAGAGGTTGCAGTGAGCTGAGATTGCACCACTGAATTCCAGCCTGGGCAACAGAGCAAGGCTCTGTCTCAAAAAAAAAAGGGATACGATAATGCTATTTGACATTTTTTTTGTTTAATAATGATTTTAAATGCAGTTAACTTTCAGTACACTGAATATTTTCCCAGAAAATTGGAAAATTCATATCCTTGCTATGAACATACTACAGAGTAATACTATCAGGAATACAGATGTATAAGGATACATTTATAAATATTGTTTAAAACTTTGAACTGTTTGATCAAAATTGTGATTTAGTATTTTTATCTTTCTTACAGACTATGTTCAACAAATAAGTAATTCTCGAATAGTTCTGACTAAACATGCAGGAACCAAATACACACCCAGCATAGAAGAACTTTACTAAAGGCTTCTTGGAAAGCCTTTTGAAATGACAGTCTCATAAGTAACATATTATTTAAAATAGAAATCTAGACCCAGTGAAGAAAAATAAATATTTTATAGTAAAATGTATTTACCTTTGGCCAGTTTTCCAACACCCAGGTATTAGCCTTGATGTTCAAGAGATGATGTTTCTTGTATGTTATTTATTATTTGTGTTCTACAATTAAAGGTTCTGCTTTGATTTGTAGATAATAATTTATAGAAATTTTATTCTCAAAGTTTTGATAAAACATTATTAAATTTGGGGTTGAGGTGTCTAAATTGGATGCTAGAAGTAAAGTTGAAGTGACCACTATGAAAGATGTATAAGGAGAAGAGTACAGCACAGAGTGAGAAAACAGTGGCACTTTTGTAAGGGTGTTTATTGTTTGGTTAAGTCAGCTAAATTACAGTATGCATTATCTGACTGGTAACTGTATGTGTCTGAAAATTTCTTTTGTATTAAAATTCTGGAGAAGGCATTCAGGACTGGAATAAAGAGAAATTTTGTAACCTTTTCTATCATGACAGTTTGAGAGTAATGTTTTTAGCTGAGATTAAATGTTCAAGGCTCCAATATTATTTTTAGGAATTTATTTAAGGAGTGCTACTTTACAGAAATTAACACACCAAAACCTTTTTAATAAAATAAATTATAAGTTACAATAATAAAACATGTTTCTTTTAATTTTTCTGATTATATTTTATGAGTTCAGGAAGGAAATGATAAGAGAACTATACATTTTCATGTTTTAACATTTTATGTCCGTACTTGATTCAATCTGTCTGTGTGTCATAATTACACATTTACTTGAACACAGCTATCCTTTATCTTGTGCTTTCTTTAATGGAAAAATGAACAGAAACTGAATGCAGTTAAAGTTTTATTTTTAGTAGTTGTGAAGTTACTTTTATTGGAGAAATAAAAATATGTTAAACTTGATTGACTTTTTAAAGATAAATTGTTAATGCAGGATTAGAATTAATTTGAAGTCTCTTTAATATTGTATATATTACCTACTGCAAACATGTCTATTTCTTTGGATTTAAAGAATACATTTATATAATATTACCTACAGTTGAGTTAAATGAAAAGACTTCATACCTAGATTTTGGGAGATCTAGATTCTAGTTTAGACACCACTGCTTACTGTAAGATTTAAGTCCTATTATTTATTTTTCAGTTTCCTAATTTATAACAATGGGGATAGCTGCTACATCTGCCTCACATGAAAGTGCTTTTTTATTTTTTTATTTTTATTTTTATTTTTGAGACTGAGTTTTGCTTTTCTCTTCGGAGTGCAGTGGCACGATCTCAGCTCACTGAAGTCTTCACCTCCCGGGTTCAAGCCATTCTCCTGCCTCAGCCTCCTGAGTAGCTGGGATTACAGGCATCCACTACCATGCCCAGCTAATTTTTATATTTTTAGTAGAGATGGGGTTTCACCACATTGGCCAGGCTGGTCTCGAACTCCTGAGCTTAGGTGATCCGTTCACCTTGGCCTACCAAAGTGCTGGGATTACAGGTGTGAGCCACCACACCTGGCCCAAAAGTGCTTTTTATTTTGTATTTTTTGAGAGAAGGTCTGGTTCTGTCACCCAGGATGGAGTGCAGTGGTATGATCTCAGCTCACTGCACCCTCCATCTTCTAGGCTCAAACCATCCTCCCACCTCAGCCTCCCAAGTAGCTGGACTAAAGATGTGTACCACCACGCCTGGCTAATTTTTGTATTTTTTTGTAGAGATGGGGTTTCACCATGTTGCCTAGGCTGGTCTCAAACTGGTGAGCTCAAGTGATCTGTCTGCCTCTCTGCCCATAACGTGCTGGGATTACAGGCACAAGCCACTGCCCCCAGCCAAGAAATTCTTCATATATTGTAGATATCATGTTCTTGTCAAGTTCATATGTTGAAAATAACGACATTTGCTCCACCTCCCGAGTTCAAGCAATTCTGCCTTGGCCTCCCAAGTAGCTGGGACTACAGGCGCCCGCCACCATGCCCAGCTAATTTTTTTGTATTTTTAGTGGAGACAGGTTTCACCATGTTAGCCAGAATAGTCTTATCTCCTGACCTCGTAATCTACTCGCATTGGCCTCCCAAAGTGCTGGGATTACAGGTGTGAGCCGCCACACCCGGCCAATTTTTGTATTTTTAGTAGAGATGGGGTTTCACCATTGTTGGCTAGGCTGGTCTCAAATTCCTGACCTTGGGTGATCCGCCTGCCTTGACCTCCCAAAGTGCTGGGATTACAGGTGTGAGCCATCACGCCTGGCCTTAGATCTTGTTCTATCAGTTTTATAGTTTTATTATTTATATTTAAGTCTTAAATTTAATTGGAATTAATTTTTGGATATAGTATGAGGTATGAATTCAAGTTTTTCTCCATCTAGTCATTAAAAGGAAAGGGTTAACAAAACCCCTTCTCTTTCTCTGGGGAAAAATGATCTTGGGTTTACTTTGTTTAGCAGTTTCTTTGAAAATCTACAAGTTAAGATAAATATGGAAAGTCAACTCTTTACCAGGCAACCTTTCTTGTTTGTTTTAACTGTAAAAAGACAAAGCACATATGTTGACTTCTCTGAGTAAGATGTGAAACTGGGACCGGGCATGGTGGCTCACGCCTGTAATCCCAGAACTTAGGGAGGCCAAGGCGGGCGAATCATGAGATCAAGAGATTGAGACCATTCTGGCCAACATGGTGAAACCCCATCTCTACTAAAAATGCAAAAATTAGCCGGGCGTGGTGGCACACGGCTGTAATCCCAGCTACTCCAGAGGCTGGGGCAGGAGAATCGCTTGAACCTAGGAGGCAAAGGTTGCAGTAACCTGAGATCGCGCCATTGGACTCCAGCCAGGTGACAAAGTGAGACTGTCTCAAAAAAAAAAAAAAAGTGAAGCCGGTAACCAAGCTTGTTCCTTGTTATAGGGACCTGGAACCTACCTTGAGGTATTTTTAGAAGATTGTGCTTCCTGTCACACACGAGGCTTACCTAAGGAGTATGCTCTCCTCTGTATGCCAGTTGTTTACTGTGCTATATCCTTCTACCAACCTAAGTGACCTTGGTGCCAAGTTAAATTCTTTTGGGTTTTCTGAGTGAATGTCTGCAGAGCATGCCAAGTAGGATTGCAGTCAGTTTTTCTAACACCATCTACTAAATAATCTATATCGTCCCATTTCATTACATTCCAAGTTACATAAGCATAAACTGCTTGGGGCTCTCTGTTTTGTTGGTATATGTCAGTTTCTTCCCCAGTACAACATTGTCTTTTTTATTTTTTTGAGACAGAATCTCGCTCAGTCTCCCAGGCTGGGGTTGCAGTGATGTGAACTTGGCTCACTGCAATCTCCACCTTCCGGATTCAAGGAATTCTCGTGCCTCAGCCTCCCAAGTAGCTGGGGCTGCAAGTGAACACCACCATGTCCGGCTAATTTTTGTGATTTTTTTTTTTTTTTTTGAGTAGAGATGGGGTTTTACCATGTTGGCCAGGCTGATCTCGAGCTCCTGACCTCAAGTGATCTGCCCGTCTCAGCCTCCCGAAGTGCTGAGATAGAGGTGTGAGCCACTGCGCCTGGCCTGGCTCTTCCCTCACAGTCTTTTTTTTTTTTTTTTTTAGATGAATTTTTGGTCTTACTGCCCAGGCTGAAGTGCAATGGTGCGTTCTGGGCTTACTGCAACCTCCGCCTCCCAGGTTCAAGCAATTCTCCTACCTCAGCCTCTAGAGTAGCTGGGATTACAGTACTTCTTTTTTGTTCATTTGGCCAAGTTATCAGTCTGCATTTAACACTAATCATGGTAGCAGGCATTTTTAATCTTATTTCTCCTTTAGAGTCTAAAGTTGCTCTATTAACTTGCGATGTTTGCTGTGAGTTTTACACCAGTCTTTATCGAAAACTTTTTTATAGCTAATTTAAATCTGCATTAGCAGGGCCAGGTGCGGTGGCTCACACATGTAATCCTAGAACTTTGGGAGGCTGAGGCAGGCAGATAGTTGGAGCTCAGGAGTTCTATACCAACTTGGGCAATGTGGTGAAACCCCATCTCTACAAAAAATAAAATTAACCAGGCACAGTGGCATGTCCCTGTAGTCCCAGCTACTTGGGAGGATGAGGGGAAGACTGCTTGAGTCCAGGAAGTCAAGGATGCAGTGAGCCATGGTCGTGCCACTGCACTTCAACCTGGGTGACAGAACGAGACCTTGTCTCAAAAAATAAAAATTTATTTGTCTAGATGATTTTTGGTTTCTCACCTTTAGTAAGAGTAATATGGTAGATGACACTGCTTTTTCTGATATTAAATCTTTGTATTCTTATTTGATACAATTTTTAAGGAAATAATTTTATCAAATATATACATATGAAAGAGTATGGAAGTGGTTAAAATAAAAAAGGGTAGCATGCAGAAACCTAGCTATATGCAGAAAAGGCAGTATTACTACTATTTGATGAGGTATGCTAGGTGACAACCTGAAAAGAGGCAGTAGTAGGTCATAAGACTGGCTTCAGTTCCTCTGAGAATTTACAAGAGCCTTTTCTTGGCAGGTCATTGGGCAAGGCCCTGAAAAAATTCTGAGAAACATTGGGTTATCCATAATTAGTGTATTATGAAAGGTGTGCTGGCTACTGGAGCACACTTGTCTAGGATTAACTCCACAGAGGACTTGATTCTGCCTCTGCTGGCAGTGTGGGAGTACCACCATTCTGGAACCACTTCAGTCCTCCCTTGAAGGTTGCGAGTAAGGATGGGAAACCATGAACAGCTTTTGCCCACTCTACTTTGTGGCCCAATGCTCAACTGTTAGGCCATTATGGGCATCCACCCTCAGGGCACCCATACCCCCCTCTCTTCTCCCTCCAGTTTCCCAGCTCACTGGTTTTGATTGATTTGGGGCCCCCTCTTCCCACTTCTCTGAAACTAGCAGTGCTTTAATGTGTCCCAGCCAAGGTCTTCCTTGTTCACCAAAAAAGTTTCCATGTAGCCCATCACACCAGAAGTAGAAGTTCCTCCAAATTCCAGACTCTAATAGCTAATTATTACAAAGAAAATCAGTAATACCTGCTGGCTTTGTTTCTTTGGGGTGTTTGGTTTTTTAACTACTAAGAATGTTTACTTTATAAAAATTAATCCATAGTTCGAAATTAACTGGGAGATATGTCTTAATGGGATATGAGCAAGGAATGGAGGATATTAGAAAATAAAACTTAATAACAAGCATGTATGTTTCAACAAGCCTATATATTTCATCTTATTTATCTTATTTTGCCACAGATCCTCATAGACCCTTAAACTGAGATGGGCATTTGGAAACTTTGCTTTAATACTTAGGAAGATTCCTAAGTGCCTTCTGACAAAAGTTGGTATATTTATAATAGTGTAGTTTTATGTATGTTTGTAGTCTATGGTACTCTTATTTGAAATTCTTTGAAAATTAGTCATTCACATATGATATATGGCAACTAAACTCGTAAATTTATTGGAAAAACCCACCCTCCAACCATTATCTTAATGATTAAATGTATTTTTCCATCTATATGTGAAAACATAAAAACTTTTAAAGCAATGAAAATGGGCTTCTTAATATGAATGGTAAACACATTTTCCATTTGAAACTTGTTAATATTCATTTTGATCTGCCTCCTGGGCTCAGGCTATCCTCCCACCTCTTCCTCCCACCTCGCTGGGTCTACAGACACAAACCACCATGTCTGTCTAATTTTTTTGTATTTTTTGTAGAGATAGGGTTTTGCCGTGTTGCAAGACTGGTCTTGAACTCATCTGCTCAAGCAATCCTCCCACCTCAGCCTCCTGAAGTGCTGGGATTACAAGTGTGAGCCACCCTGCCCGGCCTATACTTAGTTTCCTTAGAGAATTTAACCTGCGTATCTCAAGTTTCTTCATCTGTAAAACGGGGATGATAATCATACCTACTTCATTAAGTTGTTCAGAGAGCCAAACAATGCTGTATATTATGCACTTAACAGAGCACTTGGCATAAAGTAAGGGCTTAATATAAACTTGTTAAAAGAGGTAATACTCATATTAACAAGATGCAGTTTTGAATCAGGAGGTATCTTTAAGGACTAAAGGCCTGCTAAGGGAATCAGGTGGAACAGTGTCTAGGAATAAAGATATTCTTGAACAGCAGCATATTAGAAGAATAGGAAAGTCTCTGTTTCTAGCACAGGTACTGAGAGACAAAGGGGAAAAATATTGTTCAATAGTAAGCAGTCAGTAGAAGCCTGATAGGCTTGGGGGAAAATAAGCAGTCAAGATTTCTGCAGTGTTAGGTATGGAACTACCACACACATATACACGTAAGGGATGACATCATGTAGGACTTGTAGTCTTAAGACTTGGCATCTCGATTTATGAAAATACTATAAACAGGGGCCTCTACTTTTGGTAGTAAAAAAGCTCCATGCTGGAACATAACAGAGACACTTGGAACATGAACATGGCCTCTAAAACATACCCTTTTAATTTCTTACAGACCTTGAAGTAGATGAAAAAAATTATTGATACCTTTTACCTTTCCACATTTTGTTGTTTTGTACAACCCTATGCCTTGTCATGGAGAAAAAGATGTTTAATTTTAAATCTCGTTCTCAGATAATGTTTAGTAGTAGCTGGAGTCTCAAAGGCATTTAAATTTATTTTTATTGCCTTTTATTCATAAACGTTTAGCTGTGATTTTTTTTCATGTGAATGGGGTTCCTTTTTAGTGTCACATTTCACTGTAATTTAAAATGTTTCAAAAATGTATTCTAATGAAGTAAATAATAGAAATCTGGGTAGCATATAATCCTTGAAATTAAGCTATTGTATAGAGACTGCTAATTGACACCAGTATTCACTCCCATAATTTAAAAGTAGAATTCTCCCACATTTTATTTGGCTACACAGCTGCTCAGAATCTAGATTTTCTAGCCAACTTTGTAGTTAAGTTCTAGCCAATGGGATTGTAAGTGGAAGTGATGCATGTGACTTTGGGATCATGTTCTTAAAAGAACTGAGGCATGCAACAGGTATATGAAAAAATGCTCAACATCACTAATCATAAGGGAAATGCAAATTAAAGCCACAATGAGACATTACCTCACATCTGTTAAAATGGCCATCAAAAAGACAAAAGAAGTGTTGGCAAGGGTGTGGAGAAAAGGGAAGTCTTGCACATTGTTGGTGGAAATGTAAATCAGTTCAGCCATCAAGGAAAACAGTTATGGAGATTCCTAAAGAAAATAAAAAATAGAACTACCTGGATCATCCAGCAATCCCACTACAGGATATAAATCCAAGGAAAATGAAATCAGTATGTCAAAGAGATACCTGCTTTCTTGTGTTCATTGCAGGATTATTCACAATAGCCAAGATAAGGAATCATCTAAGTGTTCATCAATTGGTGAACGGATAAAATGTACATATACATAAGGGAATACTATTAAGCCTTCAAAAAAGAAGGAAATCTTGTCATTTTTGGCAACATGAGTGAACCTGGAGGACATTTTGTTGAGTGAGCCAGGCACAGGAAGACAGATACCGCATGATCTCATATGTGAAATCTAAAAACGTTAAAGGCAGAGAGTAGATTGGTGGTTACCAGGAGATGTGTATGTGGCGGGGTGGGGGTGGGGGGATTGGAAGTTACTGGTCAAAGCACACAACATTTTAGGAGTAAGTTCAACACATCTATTGTAGAACACGGTGACCATAGTTAATAACAATGCAGTGCCTGTAGTCGGAGCAATTAGGGAGGCTGAGGCAGGAGGATTACTCAAGTCCAAGAGTTCAAGGCTGTAGTAAGCCCTGATCACACCACTGCACTCCAGCCTGGCTACAGAGCAAGACCCTGACTCCAAAAACAAACAACGTCTACTTAAAAATTGCCAGCCAAAAATTGCCAGCTGGCGCAGTGGCTCACACCTCTAATCCCAGCACTTTGGGAGGCTGAGGCTGGCAGATCACCAGGTCAGGAGATCGAGACCATCCTGGTTAACACAGTGAAACCTTGTCTTTACTAAAATACAAAAAATTAGCCAGTCATGGTGGCACGAGCCTGTAATCCCAGCTTCTCGGGAGGCTGAGGCAGGAGAGTTGCTTGAACCCAGGAGGCAGAGGTTGCAGTGAGCCGAGATCGTGCCATTGCACTCTAGCGTGAGTGACAAGAGCAAGACTCCCTCTCAAAAAGAAAAAAAAGAAAATTGCCAAGAGAGATTTTAAGTGTTTTCACAAGTATGTGAGGTAATGCATATGCTAATCAGCTTGATTTAGCCATTTCACAATGTATACACATATTTGAGCAGTATGTTGTATGCCATAAATATATACAATTTTTATTTGTCAATTTTAAAATTAGATTTTTTATAGACAAGGAATCAGCAGATAAAGACGAAAAAAAAATAGATTTTTAAAAAGTACTGAAGCATGCATTTCCCTTGCCCTGCCTCTCCTTTTGTTGAGGTAGGAGTGAGAATTCTGAAGCCATTTCAGATGCTGAGAGACAAGTCAAGTTTGACAAGGCAGCTGTATCAGCCCTGGACCACCCACCTTTGTAATTTAAGAAAGAAAGAAACTTTCATTTTGTTTAAGCCACTGTGTTTTGGGTCTTTTTATTAAAACAATTTAGACTGTACTAAAACTAATAGAGGAAGGATGAGCTTCTCAACACAAAGGGATTAGACTTGGTGAGAAGGGGAAATTGGATGAAAGCCTTAGGTGAGATTGTCCATTCTGCATAAAGGGCCTCAAGGAGGAACATCTGTACAATGGAGAAGAAAGATTCTTCCTTGGGCAAAAGTCATTGAACCTACTGAGTTGGCCATTTGGCCTTGGACAAGTCACTTAAACTTTCTCTGTATTTGAGACTTAAATTGGAAAAAACTGAAGAAGTTGGCCTCTCAAGGATCCTTTCTAGCTATCATTTCATAAATATATGTTGTTCTAGAAAAGGGAATAATGAGAAAGCTTGAGACAGTAAGTATCAGAATTGATCCTGAGGTGCTTACTAGTAAGTAGATCCACAACAGGAGCAGAGTAGATGTTATGAAGTGGGTCCAGTACAGTTTTATTACCTTTAATTTCTGATTACAAACTGGTGTTTGTTTTTTGACACAGGGTATTGCTGTGTCACCCAAGCTAGATTGCAGTGGCATAACTGCAGCTCACTGCAGCCTCAACCTCCCAGGCTCAAATGATTCTTCTGCTTCAGTCTCACGAGTAACTGGGACTGCAGGCACATCCCACCACATCTGGCTAATTTTTGTATTTTTTGTAGCGATAGGGTTTCACCATGTTTCCCAGGCTGGCAAACTGGTTAACTGACCTAGTGTCTTTTCGTTGAACCTTGTTGTGTTGGTAGCCAACACAAACTCACATTCTGGCCTTTTCTACACACTTTCCTCAGATCTATGTATGGGCTTGATCTGCCTTCAAGTTAATACAGGTGACACTTTTCCCCAATATGTTTGGGAAGAGTCACTGATCTTCTGACCTGCAGTATGTTTCCACCTGCTAACCAATGCCATATATATCTTAGGTCTTTGTTATGGTAGGTAGCACATCACTTTCAGGGACCGACTTTCTCTTCTATGGAACACACTAAACCACTGTAACAAAGAGACTAAAAAGTACAGTAGTTAAAACAAGATAAACATTTTTTTCTCATGTAACAGACCAGAGGTATGCTCTGCTTCAGAAGGTAATTCAGGGCCTGGGTTCCTTCTGCATTATGCTTCACAGTCCCTTATGTGTTATTCTTTTTGTTGTTGTTTTTGAGACGGAGTCTCACTCTGGCCCAGGCTGGAGTGCAATGGCACCATCTCGGCTCACTGCAACCTCTGCTTCTCTAGTTCAAGTGATTGTGCCGCCTCAGCCTCCCCAGTAGCTGGTATTACAGGCACCCGCCACCACACCCGGCTAATATTTGTATTTTTAGTAGAGATGAGGTTTCACCATGTTGGCCGGTCTGGTCTTGAACTGCTGACCTCAAGTGATCTTCATGCCTCAGCCTCCCAAAATTCTGGGATTACAACATAAGCTACTGGGCCCAGCCCCTTATGCATTATTCTTATTCTCATGGTTTTAAAGTACCACCTCATAACTGAGTACTAGCCTATGTGAAAGAAGAAAGAGGGGAAATATAGGACAAGCAGTTTCTCTTTAAGAATTTACCTGGCCAGGCGCATGCCTATAATCCCAGCACTTTGGGAGGCCAAGATAGGTGGATAACATGAGGTCAGGGGTTTGAGACCAGCCTGGTCAACATGGTGAAACCCTGTCTCTACTAAAAATACAAAAATTAGCTGGGCGTGGTGGCATACACTTGTAATCCCAGCTACTCAGGAGGCTGAGGCAGGAGAATTGCTTGAACCTAGAGGTGGAGGTTTCAGTGAGCTGAGATCAACCATTGCACTCCAGCCTGAGCAATAATGCAAGACTTGGTCTCAAAAAAAAAAAAAAAAAAAAAAAAAATTACCTAACCTAGGATCTCCTGGTAAAACACTTGCTTAACTTTAATTTAATTTAATTTTTTTTTTTGACAGAGTGTCACTCTGCTGCCCATCCTGGAGTGCAGTGGTGCAAACATGGCTCACTGTGGCCTCAACCTTCTGGGCTCAAGCAGTCCTCCCACCTCAGCCTCTTATGTAGGTGTGACCACAGGCATGTGCCACCATGCCTGGCTAACTTAAATTTATTTTATTTTTCTGTAGAGACAGGGTCTCACTTTGTTGTTCAGGCTGTGCTCAAGCAATCCTCCCGTCTTGGCCTCCCTAAATGCTGGGATTATGGGATAACAGGCATGAGCCACCATACCCAGCCACTTTAATGTCTTTGTGGAACAACAATAGTAAAAGATCTGCAGAAGTCACAGGTGTGCAACTGGAAAAAACTCCTGACATTCTATACAGTGAACCACTTAATCTCTACTTAATCATCAGCTCTCATAGTAATTATTGATTTGGATAAGGCTTTACTTTTTTTGTTCTTTCTAATCCTAACATTTAATTTTTGTTCTCGGAATAATCCAAGTGGAAATTAGAAATGTTGAGATGTAGCATTTACCTCACAATATTGAGCTGTTTGCATTTTACTAGACGCCCAATAGTAGTAGTTTTCACAATCACACACACAGACACACACACACCCTATTCATGTATGATAACTGAATTTGTAATCCAGAGTTATTTACATTTTTAAAGAGCTACCTCCTGGTAAAGACACTTAGGGTCCTTACCCAAAGACCTTGGTGTAAGAGATAATTTTCGTGTCCCTCGCGATCTTCCTGCTCTACCTAAGCGATGTACCAAATGACCTGCACCAAGAACAATTTCATCCATTCTTTAATCACAGTTCTTTTATCTCCTATATATCCCCCTTTCTTCTGGACTCAGGGTGTGTCACCTAAGATCAGGTTCCTAGGATCTGGTTGCTAAGAGACAAGACGCTGGGAGGGTGGGGACGCTGCACTGCGACACGCCAGGGAGTGAATACGGGGGGGGGAGGAGAAGGAGCGGGTAAGGAGAGGCGACAGCCAGCCGTCGCCGCCCATCCGGCTCCCTCCCGCCGGCCCTCATTGGCTCTGCCGCTGCGGCGCTGGCCCGCGATTGGCCGGGCGGCGTCGGCTCGGCGCTCCCCCGCCCCTCGGGGCTGGTCCCCGCAGCCGCCTGCTAGAGGGCGGGGGCCGGGTGGGAGGCGCCGCGACCTGGGCTGAGGGCTGGGTTGCTGCAGCTTCAGGGCGCGAGCGCGGGTGGTGCCAGCCACTGCAGGTAACAGAGGCGCTGCGAGGGTCGCTGCGGCCCTGTGGAGGTGAGCGAGACGCTGAGGGGGGGCTCGGTTGCCCACCGCTGGGCGGGAAGTGCGGCATGGGGCGGTACCACTCACAGCCCGCCGGCTCCCCCCGCGGCTCCCCACCCACGGCGGCCCGTTGCCGGGGTCCGACTCGCCGAAACGCCCCCGAACGTCCCGGTGCACAGCCTCAGCCGGCTGCGCCGCGAGCAGCCCGCCAGTTCGCGTCCAGTCACCCGCAGGGTCCAAGTCTCTGCAGACCATCCCACCCGCGCACAACGGAGAGAACCCCAGCTTCTGAGCGCCGGGCCGCGCCCCGGGCCTTGTGCCCGCCTCGCCCCGCTGCCCGGCGCCTTTGTCCGCCTTGCGCCTCTGGAGTTTCTGTGCCTTCACGGGCGGAAGCGGGACGGGAAGGTATGGGGGTTCCCTGAGGACGCGCCGCGCAGTGAACCTCCGGGCCCAGGGTTTGAAGGGCTTTGATCTCATCCCAGGCCTGGGATGTGATTTTACTTTCTCCTCCAGCTGTCTCCGATCTCCATTGTGGCTAGAGGTCAGGAAGCCTGGGCACAACAAGGCCTCTCCCTGGTCTGGGATGACTCGGTGTTAACCTCCGCCCTCTGTTAGGCCAGAGGCCTTTGACCTGTCTGCCTGCCCGCCCCCACGGGCCCCCCTCTCTTCCCATCTTTCCACTGCCTAAGGAAAAACGTCTCTGTCTCCAAGAGCTTTTTTTCTCTATTTGAAATAAGAAAAACAAATATGCCAGATTCCTGTTGTGGACCTCTACCTGGTGTGAAAGTGACTTAGACTAGTCTTGTAAATATATATATATATAAAATACATAAACCAAGAGGAGGGGATGGGGGAGGGGAGGGCAAGTGTGTTCTTAAAAAGTGAAGTCTGTTAAACGAATTGGATTTTTATGTTTGGTAGATAACGTATTTTACCTTAAATATTTTCGAGATTTTGATATTTTATGAATGGGAGTAGATTTCGTGGTAATTGAAACTTTGAACATTTTCTTATTGTCACCGTTTTTGATAAATGTATACTTTGTTTCCAGAATGAGGTACACTATGACAGCTATTTCAAGATAATTTATGTTTTATTAAGGATTATCCATCAATGCTCTGCCTTTTATACTTAAATTCAGACTCTATGATTTATTGGACATTCAATTAACTAGAACTAATGCTGGGAGGTCTTCCCTTGCCCAGTATGATTCCGTTGTATAAACAGAAGGTCTACAGAAAAACTTTTTTTCACATTTAGATGATTTAAAGTACTCTTAAACATGTATAGCATAAATGAGTATCACATTTGAAATATACTTACAAGCTTTTAAGTGTTTGGCATGAGTAATGTTTTTGAAATTTTAAATGAATCTCTTTGGAAGTGAAGAGAAAACAGCTCTCAGGGAAGATCCTTGCCCTGAATTCCATTTCAGACTGTTTTCTATCAAGACCCAAACAAATTATAATAAAACAGCCTATATGTTCTAATATCCCTCCCAAATTGTGTGGTATGAAAAGAGATGCAAGTACTAAGCAAACAAGTAGAGATCAGTGCTTCGTTCACTAGAGAGAAACCAAGTCTTTCAAGGATTCAAAACTAAATTGATTAATCCAGCAGGACATGATCCCCATCTATCTTTACACATTCCCATCTATACTTAAATGTTTAAATGACTTGTGGACCTGCAGTTTGGAGTGGGTTCCAAAGGATATGTTCAATCTCTTGTAAGGTTTTGTGACTTTCTCATTAATTCAGCAAACATTTTGACAATATCTGCCTTGCTGTCCGTCTTCTGAGAAATCGTAGAAGGCCCAGCCCATCAAAGAAATCACAATCCAGTGAATTAAAGAGGGAAATGAACAGAAATGAACAGAATCTTGGGCCCTTCCAAGGTTCTTGGAAGACCTTTTCCAAGCCTTCTTTCCCCCATGTTTTCATCAAACTCAGCCTGGGACATGCAAAAGGGCATTACTTTCAGATTCACTCACTTTTTTTTCATATAATTTTGAGATGACTGGTTCTTTAAAAAACAATGAAGTTCTGTAAAATCTGTTTTCAGCTGGGCACAAGGCACTGCTTTACAGTTATTAAACTAATGCTTAGAAATTTTTGTGCCAATAATGGCCTAAGTAGGGAGAAAAAGAGTAATAAATTATTTATTGAGCATCTTTGTATCCCAGTGTGCTGGTGCTTTATATATAGTATTATTTAATCTTCACCATAACTCCAAAAGTTAGGTATTATTTTCCTTACAATATTGATGAGACAATTGGAGCCATAGGTTGCACTGCTAGAAGTGGTAAAACTGGGTAAGAATCTGTAGCTGACTCTTCCTACTCATTTTGTTGTGGCATACTTCACTGGACTATTGCTGTCTCCTTTTATCTGTCACATTAATTTTTATGAATCTGTTTAACCTGAGGATCTCTAGAGTGGTAGGGCTACTGCTACACACATTATATAGTCCTCACTCTTTGCCAGGTAGCACTTTCCATATATCCTCAGAAGTATGTAAGCTAGCTGCTATTATTATCTTTGTTTTACAGATGAGCAAATTGAGGCATAGAGATTAACTAATATGAACCAGATAATGCCATAACTGGTAGAACTGGGATGCAAACTTGGACAGTCTGACTCCAGAGTCTGCACACTTAGCCACTCCGCTATACTGGCCTTCAACAAGGTACATCTTTGGTTAGTAGGAAGCTGTGATTTTAGCATGCTAAATGTCTTTCTGTTTTTGTTTCTTTTTATTGTCTATTCAAACACATGTATGATAACTTTATGTTGTCTGCCACCTGATGTCCTCTACCAGTATCTTATGTAAACAATGACATGGTACTAATTATAATTAACGTTTCTTGAGAGTATACCACATTCCAATCCCTGTGCTGTGTTTTAAATGTCTCATATAACCCTCAGCGAAATCTAAATACTTTTATTTATGCAGCATCTCAGTTGTGAAATACTTTTATCGCCTTCAAAGTGCTTTCATAAAATAATCCCTTTAATTCTCTCCAGGCTGTCAGTCAGAGGTATTACCATCACCTACTTTTATTGCTCTAGTTCAGCAAGAATAGATGACTAGCCTTGAGCAGGTGGTGGAGCTAAAACTCAAACCAGAGCTTCAGACTGCTGTGTACACTGCCATTTCCATTGTACTGATCTGTCAATGGATCTCTGCTTTGTACTTCTTGTCCTAAAATAGATCATTTTTTTCCATAGGAATAGCTTATATTTGGAGATTGTATTCCTGACCCAGAATCCAGTGTCAACTGAATCATAGATATGACTCATCATAAACTTTTGTCATTATTTTCATCTGTAAATTAATGTTCTGACTTTAGATACAGTGCCTGGCACATAGTGATGGCTCAGTAAATGTTTGAATAAAATAAGAAGTATCTTGTACACATTGATATAAAAAAGTTACTCAAATGTTGTATGTTTGAATGCATAGTTTCTTTTTCTATTTCATATTATAACCCTCTTCCCGTACCTCACAAACAGAAGCTTTCAAAATAACTTAATTGAATCATAACTAGCTTCAAAATATATTAGGCTCTGTCCCTACTGACCTTAAACCATTGTTTCCAATCTGCTATCTTAGCTCATACTATACCTCTTGTGTGGAATGGAAAGAACATGGATTTGAGAATCATTTTTACCCAAGTTTGAATCCTTGCTCTGCCTCATCTCAGCTCTGTGACCTTGTAAAAATTACTTAACATCTCTGAACCTCATCTTGTAAAACTGAGGACTCTCTCTAAAGAAAAAAAAGATAAGGGCTGGGTGCAGTGGCTCATGCCCGTAACCACAGCATTTTGGGAAGCCGGGTGCAGTGGCTCACGCCTGTAACCCTCGCACCTTTGTGAATCATGAGGTCAAGAGTTTGAGACCAGCCTGGCCAACATGGTGAAACCCCATCTCTACTAAGGATACAAAAATTAGCCGGGCATGGTGGCATGTGCCTGTAATCCCAGCTACTTGGGAGGCTGAGGCAGGAGAATTGCTTGAACCTGGGAGGCAGCGGTTGCAGTGAGCTGAGATTGTGCCACAGCACTTCAGCCTGGGTGACAGAGCAAGACTCCAAAAAAAAAAAGATAAGATAAAAAATACTTTATGCTTTTTATCATATATTTGTTCATCTGTTCATCTTTTTGTACATCCATCTATCAATGTATAATCAAATACTTTTTTATGTGAAGAGATTTGGGCTATACTGTGTTTATTTTAGGTCAGTTTTATTTTTTCTTTACATGATAGCAGATAATTCTTAGGAATGAATTATAACTGATCTGTAATGTTCTGAAAATATTTAGGTTTCAGATTTAAATAAAGTTTTTTGCGTCCCAATTTCTAGTTCCAAAAGATGAGTCGTGGATATTCAGAAAATAACAATTTCCTGAACAATAATAACCAAATGGTATTGGACATGATCCTTTATCCATTAATTGGAATCCCTCAGACTATCAACTGGGAAACTATAGCAAGGCTTGTGCCTGGATTAACACCAAAAGAGGTAAATAACAGCACCCCCAGAATATCTCCTGAAAATGTTCAGAAAAGTTGATCAATTTGAAGAAACACCAACTGAGAGAGAAAAAAATATTTGAGTTTTACATATTCAGATACACGTATTAACACTGAATGGACATCAGTATAATTTGGCTAGATGCAAATCACGTAAATTGTATATATATAAAAAATATATACTTTTATATATGTATATTTGTTGTCGTTGTTGTTGTTTTGAGACAGGATCTCTCACTCTGTCATCCCAGGCTGGAGTACAGTGGTGCCATCATGGCTCACTGCAGCCTTGACCTCCCAAGCTTAAGTGATCTTCCCTCCTCAGCATCTCACAGTCTCTCTCACAGTCTCACTAAGTTGCCCAGGCTGGTCTTGAACTCCAGGCCTCAAGCGATCTTTCTGCCTCTGCCTCCAAAAGTGCTGGGACTACAGGCATGGTCTACCATACCCAGCCTGGTCTTCCTTTTTTCACAAGAGGATAAATATATATGACTTTGAGTTAAAGTACATTAAAATAAAACTACCCTGAATTTTAAGATAGAAAAATAGAAATTAGAGGCTTTCACATAGTGAAATGTATACAAACTTTCTAGATGTTACTCAACAGGTTAATATTTACTTACAAAAAGTAATTATAGAAAAAATATCTTCAAATAGAAGGCAAGAAAATATCTTCTCAATTTTTTATTTAAAAAATTCTCAGGGGGGCACAGGTAAAAAAAAAAAAAAGATTAAAAAATTCTCAAACCTATGTTTCTTGATTTTATATCATGACAGTGTGCAAAAAGGTTTGATGAATTAAAGAGCAGTGGAAGCTCCCCTGTTGACAACCAGTATAATTCCCTAATGGCTGCTGGAGAGAGTCCTGTTGAAACTTTAGCCACATATATCAAATCCTCACTTCTTGACATACATGGAGAATTTCAGGAGACTCCAGTTGGACATGATCCAGTTTCCAAACCAGGTAAGGTTTTAAACTAAAATGTAGTACTTGTCCTTATGATAATTCTGCAAAATATTATATATTCCAATCAACCTTTCTTTGTTTAAAGGCTAATATAAACATTAATACAGAAATGCATTCATATTTCTGTCTTCCTGAATTTTATTTATTTATTTATTTGAGACAAGATCTTGCTCTGTTGCCCAGGCTGGAGTGCAGTGGCATGATCTCAGCTCACTGCAACCTCCATCTCCCAGGCTCAAGAGGTCCTCCTGCCTCAGCCTCCCAAGTAGCTGGGACTAGAGGCATGCACCACCATGCTCAGCTAATTTTTGTATTTTTTGTAGAGATGGGGTTTTGCCATGTTGCCTAGGCTTGTCTGGAACTCCTGAGCTCAGGCCATCCACCTTCCTCAGCCTCCGAAGTGCTGGGATTCCAGATGTGAGCCATTGTACTTGGCCTGAATTTTTTTTTTCTTTTGAGACAGAGTCTTACTCTTGTTGCGTAGGCTGGAGTGCAGTGGCGTGATCTCAGCTCACCGCAACCTCCACCTCCCAGGTTCAAGTGATTCTCCTGCCTCAGCGTCCCAGGTAGCTGGAATTACAGGCATGCGTCACCACACCCAGCTAATTTTTTGTATTTTTAGTAGAGATGAGCTTTCTCCCTGTTGGTCAGGCTGGTCTCGAACTCCTGACCTCAGATGTTCCACCCACCTCTGCTTCCTAAAGTGCTGGCATTGCAGGCGTGAGCCACCATGCCTGGCCTACTTGGCCTCAATTTTTTAAATTATATTTATCTTTGCTATTAAGTTTTAGGGCCAGATGCAGCGGCTCATGCCTATAATCCTAGCACTTTAGGAGATCAAGGTGGAGGATCACTTGAGGCCAGGAGTTCAAGACCAGCCTGGGCAACATAGCAAGACCCTGTCTCTACCCAAAAAATAAAAATTAGCTGGATGTGATGGTACACACCTGTGGTCTTAGCTACTTGAGAGGCTAAGGTGGGGAGGCTTGCTCAAACTCAGGAGCTCAAGGTTACAGTGAGCTATGATCAAGCCGCAGCACTTCAGCCTAGGTGTCTGAGCAAGACGCTGTCTGTGAAAAAATTTAAACATCGTAAAAAATAAATTTTTAGGTGTTAAAATACAGATCAAACATGATCACGAAAAAAACCCAGTTTACTGTATAAAAATGTTCTACTCTAATCTATTGGTCTAGTTAATTTCATATTTTTTTTTACTATGAATATTGTTACTGTATTTTAGAGAGGTTTGCCCTATGCCCTTTACTTAATGTTTCTTTTTCCTGAGAGACTCTTGCTTATCTCACATGCTATCTTTTTTTTTTTTTTTCACAGCTACTCTTTTTGTTTTTGGAGATGGAGTTTGCACTGTGTTGTTCAGGCTGATCTTAAACTCCTGAGCTCAAGCGATTCTCCTGCCGTAGCCTCCTAAGTAGCTGGGACTACACGTACATGCTACTGTGCTGAGCCTACAGCCACTCTTTATTGTAGTCAACAAGAGCTTCAAATGACACAGTAGTGGGGTAAAAGATGTTTTCTGCAATTATATTGGAAATAATAACTGATTTTAGAAATCCTCCGAGAGTAGCAAGTTATTTTAATTTGAGCAGCAGCAGAGTATTGATGTAAAAATTTGCTTAACAAAAAGAAAACTATGCTGTTGGCTTTTGAACATTTGATTCCTATTTGTACACACCACATTAGTATTTTTTGAAATCCTTGTAACATTAGCAATTTGTGATTCATTTTTTGTGCGGTTTCTTCCATATATCGTTAGAAATACTAAAGGAAAATGCCACCCTGACAAGTACCATCTTTAGCCTTGGAAACCATGCGTTTACAGTATTACCATTCAATACATAAAAACCCATTCTCAGCTAGAAACACTAACCCCGCCTCTTTTTTGTATGTGTTTGTTTCTGTATTTAAGGAAGACGTAGTATAGCTTCCACAAGGAATTGTTCTTCAGAAAGTGAAAATTGTACTACTCATAATGGTGGAGAAAAGACTGAAGAATCTGAAGGGTAGGAGGCTAGTTGTTTGCTAGATAAGATTTTATGTTAATATCAACTTTAAATTTTAAAATATATGATTGGTGGTTATATGCATCAGTTACCATAATGTAGGAATTTCATATTACATAATTGCTGAAACTATTGGAATCAGCTTAGTTCATGTGTTGAACCAACCTAAACATGACTTATTCATGTTATTTATAAATTAGACTACAGTTTCCTATTTAAATTTTTTTATTTTTATATTTATAAATATTAGAAATAATATCTCTTAACTTTTAAAAGTAAATTTTAATACCCAAGGGAAAAAACTCTGTGCCATTAATTCTCCAACTTTAATTGGATGTGTATTTTAGAACTATTTGAATATAATTACTCATTCTAGAAAACTTTAAAATTAAAATGTCTTTCAGTATATTGCAAGTTTTGATAGTTTTATCTATTTTTTGCCTATTTTTACAATAAACTACATATTGTTAAGTGTTCACCTTGATGAATTTTGAAAATTGGATACACCATAGAACCACCACCCAAATCAAGACACAGAATATTTTTATTTCTGAAAGTTTCTTTGTATACTTATTTTTCATGGATTTTTATGAAAATCTTACTTTTTATAGATTTTCAAGTATAGCTTGCTTTACATATAATTCATATATCATAAAATGAACCCTTCGAAAAAATTCTGGAGGTTGATCATTGTGCTGATTGCACAACAGTATGAATATACTTAACGCTACTGAACTTAAAAGTGGTTAAAGTGGCAAATTTTACATTATGAATATTTAACCGCAATAAAAAAAATTCACCCCTTTAAAGTACGTAGTTCAGTTATTTTTAGTTTATTCACACAGTCTTGAGGGTTTCCTTTTGAGATAGTCTCGCTGTGTCACCCAAGCTGGAGGCAATGGCACCATCTCGGCTCTCTGCAACTTCTGCCTCCTAGGCTCAGGCAATTCTTGTGCCTCAGCCACCTGAGTAGCTGGGACTACACGTGTGTGCCACCATGCCCAGCTAATTTTTGTGTTTTTAGTAGAGATGGGCTTTCATATGGTGGCCAGCCTAGTCCTGAACTCCTGACCTCAAGTGATCTGCCTGCCTCAACCTCCCAGAGTGTTGGGATTACAGGCATGATCCACTTTGCCTGGCAGTTATTCACACAGATTTTTAAATGATTGGTTGGTTTATGTGACACAAAAATTTGCCGAATTTTTTTTTTACTGAAATTGCCTAATATCTTATAATGTAGTCCAAAAAACTATGGAAACTTTATGTTTCATTGCATCAGTTATTACCTGTTTATGTTTTGACCATAATTTCTTTGGAAGAGCAATTTGCGAAAATTTGTTTAAATTCTTTTGACTTTGATAGAGCATTGATTATAATCCTTTTTCTGGTAGCCCAATTTTATTTCTTTTTTTTTTTTTGTAGAGACATGGTCTCACTGTGTTTCCCAGTCTGGTACCAAACTCCTGGGCTCAAGCAATTCTCCCATCTCAGGAAGTGCTGGGATTATAGTTGGGAGCCACCATGCCTGGCCCTCCAATAATATACTTTTTTTGTATCAGAAATGTGTGAATTAAATACACAATTCAATTAAATTCATGTTGTAGGACAGTATGTCTCTATTCTCTTCTTCTCTTCCTTTTGTAATGATATGAAGGCAGATGTAAGATCTCACTGATGTTTCTTTTTGAGGTAATATAATTTTTTTTAATTTGTTTTTGAAAAGTCTCACTCTGTCACCCAAGATGGAGTGCAGTGATGTGATCATGACTCACTGCAGTTTGATGTCAACTTCCTGGGCTCAGGTGGTCCTCCAACTTCAGCCTCCTGAGTAGCTGAGACCACAGGCACACACCACCATTCCCAGCTACTTTTTAAAAATTTTTCTGTAGAGATGGGATTTCACCATTTTGCCCAGGCTGATCTGAAACTCCTGGGCTCAAGCAGTCCTCCTGCCTTGGCCTCCCAAAGTCCTGGGATTGCAGGCATGAACCACCATGTCCAGCCGACATAATTTCAAAGAAAGTAAATTCAAGGAGATTATAATTTTTGTAGCAAACCTCTGATGTATCATTTAAACTTGTGCTTAAATTATTATTAAATCTGTAAATAAGCACATTGTAGTCTTAGGAATGCTTTGACAACATTTATTAATTTATATTTAATGTATTCGCATTTTATGTATGTGACTGCCTAGAAGCAAACTTTTTTGCTATTAAAAATAACGAAGCCATGCTAGTTTTTCATTTGATTCTTTAATGAAGAATTATAGCTATTTATCCTTTTTTAAAAAATCTGAAAATTTTAGCATTTAATGATAACCTCCCTCCCACACCCATAACCGTGTAAAAGTGCTGTTCTTTGTTCCTCACAGGAATTAAAGTGTGCTGCTTAATTTTTCTTTGCTATATGGTATATTTTTATAAACCTTATTTTTAATGTATAACTTGAAAAATAAATTTCAAACTGTGTAAATTATTAGTCCTGTGGTAACAATATTTTATTTGTTTTATTAAATCAGTAATTTGCTAAAATTAGTCAAAATCTAAGATGTGATCAGGCTAGCAAGACACTTGAAAAATGTCAAGACCCTATAAAACTGATCCGTGGTCAGAATTTTCAAGCACATCTTGTTCTCTTCCCTTCACTAAATGTCAGTAGTCTTGGCTCTTTTTCCAAAAGTCTAATAATTTCATTTTTGTGTAACATTTTTTATGAAGGCCAAACATGGTGATCCATGTATGTGATGAAGCAAAAAACTTAAAAGAAGATTTTATTTGCCCACGAGATCTTTTGATATCAGAAATGAAGTACTTTGCTGAATATCTATCTATGGATGCCCAGCGCTGGGAAGAGGTGGACATTTCAGTTCATTGTGACGTTCACATTTTCAACTGGTTGATAAAATATGTTAAAAGGAACACTGAGGAGAATAAAGATTGTGAGATGCCCACTTTAGGTAAAAAACCATCTGTTGCTTATTTTGTAGTGAAATTTGTGTGTTGCCCAGTAGTTTCTTCAGGCCAAAAGTGAAGTGTGGAAAATTGTTTGGACATTGGTATTTATGCTCATATTAGTAACAGCCTTTAGGAAACTGATACCTCATCTTTTTTAGTAAATTATAGTAAATTTATGGAAATGAACAGATCTCTAGATCAGCAGTTCTCAACATATGGTATATGGACCAGTGGGGTACTGGGGACTCTTTTAGAGGGCCTACAAGGTCAAAACAGTTTGCATAATAATACCAAAATGTCTCTTGCCTTTTTCACTATGTTGCTCAGATGGTACAAAAGCAATGGTGGGTAAAAATGGTTGGTAAAACTGTTGGAGCTTTAGACAAGATTAAGGCAGTGGCACCAAACTGTACTAGTAGCACATAGTTACATAGTTAAAAAGAAAAAAAATCTAGTTTCACTTAAGAATGTACTTGATGAAGCAGTAAAAATTACTAATTTTATTAAATCTTGACTGTTGAGTATACATCTTTTTACTGTGATGAAATCAAAAGTTCACTCCTGCTGCACACAAACATATGATTCTCCTGAGGAAAAGCACTTGTGTGATTGTTTTCAGTCCTGAGCTAAATTAGCTGCTCTTTCAAAAATCGAAAACCATTTTTACTTGGGAGAACAACTGACAGAGAAATTATAGTAATTCAGACTTAGGTGTTTGGCAGGCATTTTCTTGAAAATGAGCTAATCACTTAAAGAAAACTGAAAGCATTTGTTACCTGTTGTCAGTGACAAAATGCAAGGTTTCAAGTGAGAATTACAGTTTTGGAAAACTTACCTGTTTCCATGTGCTTGATAGAAGGCTTCCCAATACTTGACTTTTCTGATGAGATTGGTGGTCATAGTAATGAATGTGTTTTTTTTTTTCTTTTTTTTTTTTTTTTTTTTTTTTTGAGACAGAGTTTCACTCTTGTTGCCCAGGCTGGAGTACAATGGCACAATCTTGGCTCACTGCAACCTCCACCTCCCAGGTTCAAGCGATTCTCTTGCCTCAACCTCCCGAGTAGCTGGGATCACAGGCATGCGCTAATTTTGTATTTTTAGTAGAGATGGGGATTCTCCATGTTAGTCACAACTGGTCTCGAACTCCTGACCTCAGGTGATCCACCTGCCTTGCCCTCCCAAAGTGCTATGATTACAGGCGTGAGCCACCGAGCCCAGCCCATGAATGTGATTTTTAAATGTATTGTGAATGAAGTGTTTCAACATTTGGAATATCTTTATAACTCAGTGAACCAATATTTTCCAAATGACCAATGCATTTTATTTTTAAAAAGTCATACATGGGTGAAAGATCCATGCCAAGTGCAAGATAAATCAGAGAATTTTTATGTTAACAGAATCAGAAGAGTCTGATACAGTTTCAGATACCATTGGAATTAACCTTTAAGAAACTACCATTTGTCAAGTTTGGTGTAACATCAAAGAAGGCTACAAATTGCAGAAACAGATATGAGAATTCAGTTGTCTTCTATTAAGTCAGACATTGAAGAGATTTGCAAAAAATGTCAATGATACTCTTCACTTTTATTTATTTATTTATTTATTTATTTGAGATGGAGGCTTGCTCTGTTGCCCAGGCTGGAGTGCAACAGCACGATCTCAGCTCACTGCAACCTCCACCTCCTGGGTTCAGCGTTCTCCTGCCTCAGCCTTCTAAATAGCTGGGATTGCAGGCACGTGCCACCACACCCGGCTAATTTTTGTATTTTTAGTAGAGACAGGGTCTTGCCATGTTGGCCAGGCTGGTCTCGAACTCCTGAACTTGTGATCTGCCCGCCTTGGCCTCCCAAAGTGCTGAGATTACAGGTGTGAGCTACTGCGCCTGGCCTAATATTTTTCATTTTAGAAAAGGTTGTTACTTTAGGCAGGGCATGGTGGCTGACACCTGTAGTCTCAGCACTTCGGGAGGCTGAGACAGAGGCCAGGAGTTCAAGACCAGCCTGGCCAACATGTTGAAACCCTGTCTCTACTAAAAAAATACAAAATTAGCCGGGCATGGTGACGCATGCCTGTAATCCCAGCTACTCAGGAGGGTAAGGTATGAGAATTGCTTGAGCCCTTGAGGTAGAGGCTGCAGTGAGCCAAGATTGCACCACCGCATTCCAGCCTGGGTGACAGAGTGAGACCTTTCCTAAAACAAAGAAAAAGAAAGACAGTATAGTTATTTTAATAAAAATATGTTAACATATAATAGGTTTTTTGTTTTTTTTTTTTTTGAAACGGAGTCTTACTCTGTCGCCCAGGCTGGAGTGCAATGGCATGATCTCAGCTCACTGCAACCACCCCATTATGGGTTCAGGCAATTTTCCTGCCTCAGCCTCCTGAGTAGCTGGGATTACAGGCACATGCCACCATGTCTGGCTAATTTTTGTATTTTTAGTAGAGACAGGGTTTTACCATGTTGGTCAGACTGGTCTCGAACTCCTGACCTCATGATCCACCAGCCTCAGCCTCCCAAATTGCTGGGATTACAGGTGTGAGCCACTGTGCCTGGTCTTTTGTTGTTCTTTTTAAATGAATTAATATTTTTTTGAATTTCTCTATTTTAAATGTGGTAAATACTGGCAGATACAACCCACATAAAGAAAAACCCTTTAGGATTCTCAGTTTTTGAGATTGTGAAGGGGTCCTGAGATCAAAAGTTCAAAAACCAGTGTTCTCAATGATAGCATACTAGTAGAATTACCTTAGTAGTATTTCAATGGGCATATACTCGTATAATCACACTTTTGGTTTAATAGTCTTTATTTCCACTAGAATTGCTATTTACAATAGTATTAAAAGAGAACTCTTACTGGAAAATAAATCTATACTGACAGTGTAAAAGCTTTCCAAAAAAGTTAATAATGTATTATATTCTTTAGTGATCAAATTAATAGGAAAACTTTCTAGTTGTCCTTAGTAAAAATTACAAGATTGCTAAATCAAAAATTTCAACCAGAGTCCAGAGATTCCAGACTAATCAGCTATAATATGTATGTGTGAAATAAAAATCAAAACATGTAGAGAGAAAAAAATTATTTGATTCAGCATATTTATGTGTATAGTAAAGGTAAAAGAAATGTAGCAAGCCTGGCCTGCATGGTGAAACCCCATCTCTACTAAAAATACCAAAAGAATTAGCCTGGTGTGGGGATGCAAGCCGGTAATCCTAGCTACTCAGGAGGCTGAGACAAGAGAATCACTTCAATCACTGCAACTGGAGGCAAGTTTGCAGTGAGCTGAGATCGCACCACTGCATTCCACCCTGAGCAACAGAGCCAGACTCCGTCTCAAAAAAAAAAAAAAAAGCTGGGCATCTGGGCATGGTGGCTCACGGCTGTAATCCCAGCACATTAGGAGCCTGAGGCATGTGGATCACGAGGTCAGGAGTTCAAGACCAACCTGGCCAATATAGTGAAACCCCATCTCTACTAAAAATACCAAAATTAGCCAGGCAAGTGGCAGGTGCCTGTAATCCCCCATCTGAAAGGGAGGAAGGGAGGAAGGGAAAAAAACTAGTCATTCTGTTATCTTTGACCTTAAATCAGTGGCTTTAAATATAAACATTTACAAAAGCAGTCTTTATTCTAACCAGGAAAACTACCAAAATGCCTAATTAAATTTCTAATAATCCAGCCACTGGTTCCTAACTGGAATGGGATATATTACCATTTCGTGAGGAGCTTTTTCACCAGCTTCTTCCTCCCTTCACCATTTGTATTGAAGAGCTTTGAATCTAGAATTGTTATTTAGAAAAAGATTGGGATTACTTATTTTAACCATTGTCTGTTTAGTCCTTTATTTAGAATTGTCTTAGTACTGTAATGATGCAAAACAGTGCTTTTTTCTTTTCCTTAAACATACCTTATGGAGATGACAGTTTTGCTGAACTACAGCATCAGGCAGCATCCCCTTTCTCTCTGTATGCCTGAAAGCTCACTTATTATGCCTTTAGGAAATGAGTTTAGTACTCTGCAGTAGTAAATTTTTTCTTATCTTTCAGAATCTCTTAAAATTAAATATTTGTTCATAACAAGCCTTGAACTCTTTTTAAAATAACTGTTCTAATGACAAGTGCTCTCATTAGTAATTTTAAAATTTTTCTATTTCTTTTATATGCAGTGAATTATAGTCTCAGTTATCTTCCTTGATTTAGTCAAGATGATTACATATATCTTTAGCTGGAGTCTTTTTACTTTATATGAATCTAACTCCAGGGTGAATTTATTGTGCATTTTCTATACCCTAAGTTTTACCATTGAATTTTCTTTCTTTTGTATCTAACCCCATAAGCTATAGTAAGTATATTAAATTATTCTTATTATAATAACATCCTCTTTTAAGGTGAGAAGGAGCCTGTTCAGAGGAGATTGGGGTACTCATCAAAAGGAAAATCTAATTTATTTCTTTCTTTTTTTTAGAGCCAGGAAATGTCATTTCAATTCTTATTTCTTCAGAGTTTTTACAAATGGATTCATTAGTAAGTATTGACTTAAAAAAAATCAAAGTGTTTCTATTCACTTACACTTTCTTTTCCTTCAAGTGTCTACAAAATTCAGAAACACTTTACTAAAATTATTAATTCAAAAAACATTTAAAAAATTATTGTTAATTCAAGAATATGATTTTTTTTTAACAGAGTCTCACTGTGTTGCCCAGGCTGGAGTGCAGTGGCATGATCTCAGCTCATTGCAACTTCTGCCTCCCAGGCTCAAATGATCCTCCCACCTCAGCCTCCCGAGTAGCTGGGACTACAGGTGCATGCCACTATGCCCAGCTAATTTTTCTGTTTTTTATAGAGATGGGATTTTGCTATTTTGCCCAGGCTGGTTTCGAACTCCTAATCTCAAGCAGTCCACCTGCCTTGGCCTCCCAAAGTGCTGGGGACAGGTGTGAGCCACCACACCCAGCCAGAATACTCCTTTTCTATGTTAGCAAATGTGATGTTTGTTTATTTGATTCTTTGGGGTTTGTACTAGTTCCCTGTATTCTTTTATTTTTTTTAATTAAATAGAGATTGGGGGGGTCTTGCTATATTATCCAGGCTGGGCTCAAACTCCTGGGCTCAAGTGACTTGGCCTCCCAAAGTCCTGGGATTACAGGTGTGAGCCACCAGCCCTGGCCAATTCCCTGTATTCTTTCTACTACTTAGCTCTTCCCCATTTGGCCCAGCTGATACTAGTTGCTTCAGGGAAGGGTTACAGAAAAAAAGCAGAGACTAAACGAGTTTTTTCATTTTGAAATTTTTGAAACTTTTGAGTTTTGAAATCTAAGCCCTAAAGGATATTTTTTATGCCATAAGCATAAATGTTTGGAAGAATACATTTTTAGCCTCTCTTTACTTTTAAAGTAAATGAACATATCTCAGGTTGGAGAGAGAAGAAGTAAAGAAGAGAGCAAACCCAACACAACTGAGAAAATTCTGAATTGACTGAAATTTTGTTTCTGCTACCCAAGGAAAAGGAGGTTTAATGTTATAACTGAGTTTAATTATAAGAAGTTACAGACTGGGCACGGTGGCTCATGCCTGTAATCCCAGCACTTGGAAGGCTAAGGCAGGCGGATCACGAGGTCAGGAGTTTAAAACCAGCCTGGCCAACATGGTGAAACCCCATCTCTACTAAAAATACAAAAATTAGCTGGGCATGGTGGTGGGCACCTATAAGCCTAGCTAGCTATTTGGGAGGCTGTGGCAGGAGAATAACTTGAACCCAGGAGGCGGAGGTTGCAGAGAGCTGAGATTGTGCCACGGCACTCCAACCTGGGCAACAGAGCAAGACTCCATCTCAACAAAAGAAAAAAACAAGTTTCATATTCTGTACACTTGAGTTTATAGACTAAGAGTTATACCTGCTGCAATTTTAAAAGATGCATTATTATTTGAAATATTCTAAAGAAGATTGAAAATCATTTTTTAGATATATATATGTATATATGTTGTTACAAATTAGACCTGCTGGATTGCCTTTGGAACAGTGTAGATTAAGTCAAATAGACAAAACACAGTGCCTAACAACATATGGATTAGACTTTTGATGGCTTTTATCTTTGAAAGGTATTGTTATGACATTATCCTTCATGCTACTGTTTTCAACATTTATTTTCTATGATTTTTTTAGGTTGAACAGTGTATTCAGTATTGCCACAAAAATATGAATGCCATAGTAGCTACCCCATGCAACATGAACTGTATTAATGCAAATCTTCTCACACGTATAGCTGATCTGTTCACACACAATGAAGTTGATGATTTAAAGGACAAAAAAGATAAGTTTAGAAGGTAATTTCAAAAATTTAATTTTAAACCTAATAACCTTGTTAAAAGAAATATATTTCTATTTCCTATTTCATGTGAGTGAAATTTTCTTTCTTTTTCTTTTTCTTTTTTTTTTTTGAGAAAGGTTCTCTGTTGTTCAGGCTGGATTGCAGTGGTGCAGTCTTGGCTACTGTACTCTCAAGCTCCTGAGCTCAAGTGGTCCTCCCACCTCAGCCTCCCAAGTAGCTGGGACTACAGGCATGCACCACTATGCCCAGCTAACTTAAAAAAATTTTTTTGTGTGTAGAGACAGGGTCTCACTTTGCTGCTCAGTTTTCGGAATTAATTTTTACACTCTCTTTTCACTTATTGTTAGCTTATTATTTTTATTATTTTGAGACCGGGTCTCTCTCGCCCAGGCTGGAGTGCAGTAGCAAGATCTCGGCCGCAACCTTTACCTCCAGGCTCAAGCTATCCTTCTACCTCAGCCTTCTGAGCAGCTGGAACCACAGGCACATGCCACCATGCACAGCTAATTTTTGTATTTTTTGTAGAGATGGGGTTTTGCCACGTTGCCCAGCCTGGTCTTGAACTCCTGGGCTCAAGTGATCCACCCCACTCAACCTTTTGTAATCCCAAAGTGTCAGGATTACAGGTGTGAGCCACCATGCCTGGCCAAAATACTCTTATTTTTAGAATATATATAGAAATACATTTCTATTTTATTTTAAATGAAGTAAGGAAAGTGAAATTTATCCAGCACCAATGACTCAAGATAAAAATTAGTAATTAGTTACTACAAAGTAACTAATTACTGGTCTTGAACTCCTGATCTCAGGTGATATGTATGATGTATAATCCCATATGTATAATGGACATATGAACATACAGTGATAGTAAATTATTTTAAAAATTATAGAGACACTACTCAAGAGGCTGAGATGGGATAATTGCTTGAGGCCAGGTGTTCAGAGCTGAAAGGCACTACAGTTATCCCAGAGAATAGGCACTGCACTCCAGCCTGGGCAATATAGCAAGACCCATTTCTAAAAAAATAAAAATTATTAAAACAGACCTTAGATAAAGGGAAGAGTGGTATGAAATGAGGTCAGCAGTGGTTATATCATTTAGGGGCCACTTAGTTCCTAGCAAAGAGGTTATACTTTATGTGTGAATGGAAGCAGGGGAGTGACGTGATCTGTTTTGTTTTTAAGAGACATTTTCATTGCCATGTGGAGAATAGACGTTAGGGATGTAAGAAGCAAGGAGACCTGTTAAGAGGCTGGTGCAGTAATCTGTTGAGAAATGAACTAGAGTAGAAAACAGCAGAGCTGGAAAGAAGTAGATGGATTCAGTTATTAGATTTGACAGATATATTAACGTAATGATGTGGGAAGAGAGAGAGGATTCCAGGATAATTATTAGGTTTTCAGCTTGAGCAACTAAGTGGATGGTAGTGCTATTAATGGAGCAAGGAAAGATTGAGGGAGAAGGGATGGGGTGAGAGAAATTAAGAGATAGATTTAGGTCTTTTTGAGATTGTTTAACATACTTCTTGGACATTCAGGTGGGATGGCAGGTAGATAGCTGGATATATTTAGTCTGGAGTTTAGGTCAAAGATCAGGACTTAAAATTGAAATTAAGAGTAGATGGGATTTGAAACCATGGAACTGGATGAGAGTTCTGTAGCAAGAGACCATACTTTTTTTGTATATCCTGTTCAGTAAATCTTTGCCTCCCTAAAAGTGCTAAAGACATTGTCCTGTGTTTTTCTGTTACTCATCTTGAATTAATTTTTTTGTATGGCATGAGATAGGGGTCAAGATTTATTTTATTTTTTCCAAAATAGATATCTGGTTGACACAAATACCATATGTTAAAAAGAACATTCTTTCCCCCACTGAATTGGAGTGGCACTTTTACTATATGTGAGGTCTGTGTGAGATCTGTTACCAAATTGTCCTTTTTGTTCTATTGATTTTTTTCTATCCTTGTTTCAGTAGCATGCTTTTTTTTTTTTGACACAGAATTTTTTTTTGGTTTTTGGTTTTTTTTGAGACAGAGCTCTTGTCGCCCAGGCTGGAATGCAATCATGTGATTGCAGCTCACTGCAACCTCTGTCTCCTGGGTTCAAGCAATTCTCCTGCACCAGCCTTCCAAATAGCTGGGATTATAGGCACCCACCACCACACCCAGCTAATTTTTGTATTTTTAGTAGAGATGAGGTTTCACCATCCTGGCCAGGCTGGTCTTGAACTCCTGATCTCAGGTGATCTGCCCACCTCACCCTCCCAAAATGCTGAGATTACAGGCATGAGCCACCACACCCGGCCAGCACACTGTCTTAATTATGATAGCCTTATAATAATTTTTGGTACCTGGTAATTCAAATTGTCGAGTTTTGCCTGTCTTCAAGACTGTAGTCTTGACTATTAAGTTCTTGGCACTTCTGTATGAATTTGATAATCAGCTTGCCCATTTTCTCTTTCTCACAAACGTATAAACCTGCTGGAATTTGGGATTAATGTAACCTGTAGATCAATTTGGGAAGATTTAACATTTTAATAATACTGTGTCTTTTAATCCATGAATATGGTATAACCTTTCATTAATTTGAATCCTCCTTATTTCACTAGTGTCTTGTACAAAGTTTTTAATGTAGAGATATTTTTCCTTATTTATTTTATTTTATTTTTTGAGACAGGGTCTCAGTCACCCAAGCTGGAGTGAGGTGGTGCAGTCATAGCTTACTGTAGCCTCCAACTCCTGGGCTCAAGCATCCTCCCACCTTGACCTCCCAAAGTTTTGGAACTATAGGTGTGAGTCACCATACCCCCTTTTTAAAATTAAATTTATTCCTAGGTATTTAAAATTGTTGGTGCTGTTGTGAATGCTACTCTAATTCATTTTATTTTCTAATTGTTAGCAAGATAGTATTGATAAAGACTACCCAGTATTTAGAGATTCAACAGAGGAGAAGTAGCCAGTAAGAGCCTGAGAAGGAGGAGCAGGTGAAGTAGAAGGGAAGGCAGAAGGAAAAAAGGTCTCCAAGGGAAGACACGTTTAAGTGACCAAATATGTGAAATGCTGCTATCACATAGAGTAAGATGGGGATAGAAATGTGACCAAAGGGGAGAGATCCAAGATGGCCACGTAGCAGCGGCTCGGGATTGTGGCTCGCGGTGAGGGTGCAGAAAGCGAGTGGACATCGCAAATGCAGACGAATATTTGATGCCCACGGACTGGAAGATTCCCGGCGAGGGAGCCACACGCGTCGCCAGCGCGACTCTTCTGGCCAGCGCGGCGCTTCTCGGTGCGGAGTGTACGGGACTGGACGCCCTTTTAGTCGGGCTCGGCTGGTCCCATCCCCACAGGGAGAACAGCAATTGGAAGCGCTGAGGACGGAGAAAGCACAGCTGAACCCAGGAAGGCCCAGCTCTGTGGGGAAGGAGCGCCCCCCAAAGGAAAACTAAGAAACAGAAAAAACTTCATCACCAACAAGCCGGACATCCACTCAGAGACCCAATCTGAAAGTCGGCAATTACAAAGACGACAGGTGGATAAATCCGCAAAAATGGGAAGAAACCAGTGCAAAAAGCCTGAGAACACCTGAAATCAGAATGCCTCTCCTCCTACAGGGGATCGCAGCTCCTCATCAGCAAGAGAACAAGGCTTGACGGAGGATGAGTGTGATGAATTCACAGAATCAGGCTTCAGAAGGTGGATAATAAGAAACTTCTGTGAGCTAAAAGAACATGTTCTAACCCAATGCAAAGAAACTAAGAACCTTGAAAGAAG
>PVKP010023305.1:0-36449 GCA_004027715.1 Plecturocebus donacophilus | reverse complement strand
GGGGTTTCACCATATTGGCCAGGCTGGTCTCAAACTCCTGACCTTGTGATCCACCTGCCTCAGCCTCCCAAAGTGCTAGGATAACAGGCATGAGCCACCGAGCCTGGCCTTTTATTAGAGACAGAGTCTCGCTTTATCACCCAGCCTGGAGTACAGTGGTGCAATCTTGGCTGACTGCAATCTCCACCTCCGAG
Source organism: Plecturocebus donacophilus (assembly GCA_004027715.1). Taxonomy (NCBI): domain Eukaryota; kingdom Metazoa; phylum Chordata; class Mammalia; order Primates; family Pitheciidae; genus Plecturocebus; species Plecturocebus donacophilus. Next base: position 36,255 of record PVKP010023305.1, on the reverse strand, counting down.
GTTCCATGCACCACTAATTTTTGTATTTTTAGTAGAAACGGAGTTTCACCATGTTGTCCAGGCTGGTCTCGAACTCCTGACTTCAGGTGATCCTCCTGCCTCAGCCTCCCAAAGTGCTGGGATCACAGGGGTGACCCACTGCAGCCGGCCGACATGGGTTTTCAATTCATTTATTCAATAAGTATTTTTGAGTGCCTCCTATGTACCAGGGTTTTCCTTACGGGTAAGCCAAACAGAGAAAAGAGAGCTGCCAACACTGGCCCTATTTGATTTCCTTTCAAATGAACAAATTCCCAAAGGAGTTAGCAGTTTAGAGCTGATGTTTTTTGTGGCACCTGCCAGCTTTGAGGAAACAAAAGTGTCACTGGCTATAAGTATTTCAGAATCTGAATGGTGAAAGATGGACATAACGGCTTGGGTTCAGAAAAAAAAATGCAAGTTTATGGACCAACAACATAAAAATGCCAAAATTATTTAGCTAGTTATGCAATATTTTAAGGTATAAATTAATACAAAAGTATAATTTAGATAGAACACTTTTGTGCTGTCAAAATAGTGTTGCGGCTGGGTATGGTGGCTTAGGCCTATAATCCCAGAACTTTGGGAGGGTGAGGTGAGCAGATCACTTGAGGTCAGGAGTTTGAAACTAGCTTGACCAATATGCTGAAACCCCATCTCTACTAAAAACGAAAAAATTAGCTGGGTGTGGTGGTGCATGTCTGTAATTGCAGATTCTTGGGAGGCTGAGGCAGGAGATTCACTTTAATCCAGGAGGTAGAGGTTGCAGTGAGCCAAGACTGTGCCATTGCACTCCAGCCTGGGCAACAAGAATGAAACTGCATCTCAGAACACACACACACACACACATGCGAGTGTAATGGATTTGAAAGTTAAAATACTATGATTATGAAATAGTTTAATATCTTCTGTTTACTCTTTATCTCTAGTGTAGCAGCCAGCATGCTTTCTGTTAGAAATAACAGAAACTCAAAATAGTCTAAGCGTAAAAAGAGTTTATTGGTTTGTGTAACTGGTAAATTCAGGGTGTGGCCGGTTTCAGGATGACAGATACAGGTTCTCAAATGAGCTTGTTAGGTCTTTCAACTGAGTTGTTTTCATTGTTCTGGACTTATTCTCTTCTCTGTAGGTGGGCTTTTTGCACCTGGCAGGGGAATTATCAGATAATATTCCTCAATTAAACTCTACTCCACCTCCATAATGCAAAAAGCAAAGCACTTTCTCCTCCATTTCCAAATGTAAATCCTGGGCAAAACTCTAATTGCCCTGACTTGGGATGCACCCCCTCCTCTGGAACACTCGCTAAAGTCAGATAAGTAGGACATTATGATGTCTGGAATATCTTGTGTCCACTACAGAGCAGGGTCCTGGTTTAGAAAACCCATCAAAATCACACAATTGCATTGCTGTGAGACAAGCAGTTCCCCAGAGAAAGAAGAGCTTTGCAAACAAAGGCAAAAAACCCTCCTGAAGATTCCAGTTCCAAGCTTTAAATCGCCCCACCATTTTTTTGTTTGTTTGTTTTTTTGAGACAGAGTCTCGCTCTGTCACACAGGCTGGAATTCAGTGGCACAATCTCAGCTCACCGCATCCTTTGCCTCGTGGGTTCAAGCAATTCTCATCTCAACCTCTTGAGTAACTGGGATTACAGGCTCACACCACCACACTGGCTAATTTTTGTATTTTTAGTAGAGACGGGGTTTTACCATATTGGTCAGGCTAATCTTGAACATCTGACCTCAGGTGATCCACCTGCCTCGGCCTCCTAAAGTGCTGGGATTACAGGTGTGAGCCACCGCACACAGCCTGTTCTTACCTTTTGGATCAGCTGTGTTCTCCCGAGCTTTTTTTTTTTTTTTTTTTTTTGAGACTGTGTCTCTCTGTCACTCAGGCTGGAGGACAGTGGCATGATCTCAGTTCACTGCAAGTTCCGCCTCCTGGGTTTAAGGGATTCTCCTGCCTCAGCCTCCAGAGTAGCTGGGATTACAGCCCGCTGCCATGCTTGGCTAATTTTTTGTATTTTAGTAGAGACGAGGTTTCTCCATGTTGTTCAGGCTGGTCTTGAACTCCTGAGCTCAGGCAATCCACCCGCCTTGGCCTCCCAAAGTTCTAGGATTGCAGGTGTGAGCCGTGGTGCCTGGCCTCTTCCCCCGAGTTTTTGAGTAATGTGGTTATTATATTTCTAGCTCAGTGGTTTTTAAACATGAACGCTTGCCAGAATCATCTGGGCTGTTACAATGCCAATTGCTGGGACCCACCACAGAGCTTCTGATTCAGTAGGTCTGTTTCCAGGTGGTGCCAAGGCTGCTGGTCTGAGGACTACATTTTGAAAACTACTGTTCTAGGATTTTATTTTTAAAATTAACAAAGAATGTCTTACTCAAATGAACACCAGTCCTTGATAAATTTCACAGGTAACTGCTTTCAAATCTTCAAGGAACATGTCATGCTGATTCACTTTGTGGCCTTGGGCAAGCGACTTAACCACTCTGTCAGTTTTTTTTTTTCTTTTGTAGATGGAAGCAATGATACTTACATGGTTGTTGCAGAGATTAGATGAATTAATATATGTAACATACCCTAGAAGAGTTCCTGGAACATAGTATTTACAAATATTTGCAAGTATTTGTTTATCTTATTTATTTTTTCGAGGTAGGGTCTGGCTCTGTTGCCCAGGCTGGAGCACAGTGGTGCAATCTCAGCTCACTGAAACCTCTACCTCCTGGGGCTAAAGCCATCCTCCCACCTCAGCCTCCTGAGTAGCTGGGACTACAGGCACACACCACCATGCCCCGCTAATTTTTTTGTATTTTTTTATAGAGACGGGGTTTTGCCATGTTGCACAGACTAGTCTTAAACTCTTGAGTACAAGCAATCTGCCAGCCTCAGCCTCCCAAAGTGCTGGGATTACGAGCATGAGCCACCATGCCTAGTCTGCAATTTTTTTTTTTTTAACCTCCGCCTCCTGGGTTTCAACAATTCTTTTGCCTCAGCCTCTTGAGTAGCTGGGATTATAGGCGTACACCACCATGCCCAGCTAATTTTGTATTTTTAGTAGAGACAGGGTTTCTCCATGTTCATCAGGCAGGTCTTGACCTCCCAACCTCAGGTGATCTGCCTGCCTCGGCTTCCCAAAGTGATGGCATTACAGGCATGAGCCACTGCACCTGGCTGCCTGCAAGTATTTAAACTGCTCCAGAGAATAAAGAGGGAAAAAAAATCATCCAAACTGTTTATAATGGAATCAATTTGTAGATATTAAATCCTGAAAATGATTATACACACCAATCTCACTTATGAATTATCCATGAAAAATCCTAAATATTAGCAAATAGAATGCAGCTGTATTAAAAAAATAATACAGTAACACCACCAAATGAATTTTATTCTAAGAATGGAGGATGGCTGAACATTAAGAAATCTACAAATGTAGTTACTTTAGTAATCGATCTGATGCAAAAAATGATATTATCATTTCAAATGCTGAAAAGGTAATCAACATTGACTCCCGGTGAAATTTTTAAGGAAAAATCGAATAGATGGGGAGTAGACATTTGTGGTTTCTATTCTTGGCTGCTCAGCATCAGAACCCTATTCCGAGGTAGAGAGTTTGTATGAATCTTGGTGGAATATGGGTTCCCACTGGAAAGCCGGGCACTTACTTTTCCTGACCCTGGGTGCCACAGTGCTGGCTCTGACCCAAACCTGGTCAACCAGAAACCCTTGCCTAGGACTCTGGAACACAGTATTTACAAATACGATGTCAAATTGCAAATACTGAGTCAGGAGCAGGTAATGCACAGAAGTAGGGTGGGTTAGAATCCAGCCCAGTGGTGGCAGTAATACCAGTGTTCAGGTCTGCAGGGGCAGCAAGAGCCATCTCAGTCTTGACTCCTCCTGAGGCATAGTTTGGTTGAAGTCTGGCTTTTTTTCTTTTGGAAGAAATCAAATTTATTTTATTTTTAAAAGATTAATATGGGCCAGGCATGGTGGCTCATGCCTCTAATCCTAGCACTTTGGGAGGCTGAGGCGGGTGGATCACTTGAGGCCAGGAGTTCGAGACCAGCCTGGCCACCATGGTGAAACCCTGTCCCTACTAAAAACACAAAAATTAGCCAGGTATGGTCGCACAGGGCCTATAATCCCAGCTACTCGGGAGCTGAGGCAGGAGAATTGCTTGAACCCAGGAGGTGGAGTTTGGAGGTAGCAATGGGTTGAGATTGCACCACTGCACTCCAGACTGGGCTACAGAGTGAGACTCTATCTCAAAAATAAATAAATAAAAATAAAAAATAAATTAGTATTAATATATCTTGTAAAAGTGGAAGAAATCATTCTAGGCGGAGGAAATAGAATGCATTAATTAGATTTATTGTGATCACCCAAGGGATAAAACTAGAAACAGTGTGTAGATGCTACAGGAAGTCAAAGAAAATTGGCAACACCATTATTATTATTTAGACAGATAGAAGTTGGACGGGTGGCCGCTTGGTAGAAATGTTAAAGTGAAGACTTACATATCGGATGGGTACTTGGACAGGATGTATTCATGATACTTGCAAATATCTGAGATATCTTACTGGATGCTTCCCAGTCCAGGGAACACACAAAACTCCCAAATGCCAACAGAGTCTCACTCTGTTGCCAGGCTGTAGTGCAATGGTGTGAACTCCGTTCACTGAAACCTCTGCTTCCCGGGTTCAAGCCATTCTCTCACCTCAGCCTCCTAACTGGGATTACAGGTTCGTACACCATGCCCGGCAAATTTTAGGTTTTTTTTTTTTTTGTTTTTGTTTTTGATATTTTTAGTAGAGATGAGGTTTCTTCACGTTGGCCTGGCTAGTCTCAACTCTTGACCTCAGGTGATCTGCCCACCTCGGCCTCCCAAAGTGCTGGGATTACATGTGTGAGCCACTGCGCCCAGCCTGAAATCAATAATTTTGATTAGAACAAGATGAATCTCTTCTTGACCTGATTTTATTTTGTTATTACTATTATTTTAAGAGATAAAGTTTTACCATGTTGGCTAGGCTGATCTGAAACTCCTCACCTCAAGTGATCCACCTTCCTTGGCCTCCCAAAATGCTGGGATTACAGGCATGAGCCACCACACTTGGCCCTGACCTGATTTTATAAGTGTGTGTCTTGGCCAGACTCGGTGGCTCATGCCTGTAATCCCAGCACTTTGGGAGGCCAAGGCGGTTGGATCACCTGAGGTCAGCAGTTCAAGACCAGCCTGACCAACATGGCAAAACCCCATCTCTACTAAAAATACAAAATTAGCAAGGTGTGGTGCTGCACACCTGTAATCCCAGCCACTTGGGAGGCTGAGACAGGAGAGTCACTTGACTCTGGGAGGCAGAGGTTGCAGTGAGCTGAGATGGCACCATTGCACTCCAGCCTGGGCAACAAGAACAAAACTCTATGTCAAAAAAAAAAAAAAGTGTTTGTCTCAGCCAGGTGTGGTGACTCACACCTATAATCCTAGCACTTCGGGAGGTTGAGACGGGCAGATTGCTTGAGCTAAGGAGTATGAGACCAGCCTGGCAACATGGTGAAGCCCCATCGCCACAAAAAAAAAAAAAAATTAGCCAGGCATGGTGGCACGTGCCTGTAATCCTAGCTGCTCTTTAAGAAGCTAAGGCAGGAGGATCAATTGAGCCTGGGAAATCAAGTCTACAGGGAGCCGTGATCATGCCACTGCACTCAAGCCAGGGTGACAGGGCAAGACCCTGTCTGAAAAAAAAAATTGTGTATCTTAAACCAAGAGGCAACATTATATTTGATGGGGAAATGCCAGAAACATTCCCACTATCGCCAGCAAATAAGACAAGGGTGAGCTCCATGATCATCTCCCACAGGAGTCTATAGATTTTTTCCTTTTTTGTGGGGGAAGAATGTGGCAAGGAAAAACTTTTATTTCACTAAAACCTTGTGAAAACAAGCATGAGCAAAGGAAGTTGAGTGACCAGTAAAATGTCTGACTCAAGGGGAATTGACCATGAACCGAGTCAAAGGAGCTGCAGCAGGGGAACTTGATCATATGTCTGAAAGAGTTCAACAAATGTTCATACCCTTGTCTCAGTGGTTTACTTCTGGGGATTCAGCCTAAGAAAATAATCAGGCTTAAACAAAGACTTGTGTGTAAAGGGAAGAAACTTTGCACCTGGCCTCAATAGAGGACAAGCAGTCTCTTAAGTAGGAAGCAGTTTTATTTTTCTTCTCCTACTTCCCTCCCCATTTCTCCTATTCCTTTCTTTCTTCTTCTTCCTCTTCCTCCTACTTTCTCTCCCACCCCCCAAGCCCTGCTTTTAATTTTTTTTTTTTTTTTTTTTTGAGACAGCATCTCACTGTCACCCAGGCTGGAATGCACAATCTCGGCTCACTGCAACCTCCACCTTCCAGGTTCAAACAATTCTCCTGCCTCAGCCTCTCAAGTAACTGGGGTTACAGGTGCACACCACCACACCAGGCTAATTGTTGTATTTTTAGTAGGGACAGGGTTTCTCCATGTTGGCCAAGCTGTTCTTGAACTCCTGACCTCAAGTGATCCACCCACCTCAACCTCCCAAAGTGCTGGGATTACAGGCATGAGCCACTGTACCCAGCCCCCTGCTTTAAATTTTATCATACTTTAATATGCTCTTTGGTTACAAGAAAGAAGTTTCTGGGCCAGTCCTGGGATAGGTTGGAAAAAAGGTAAGTGCCTCTGAATCACAAATGGGAATTTTCAGGTTGGGCTTTGAGGCATCAAGTGGTGGAGGCCCTTGAACTCAGAATCAAGAGAGGACTGGAGAAAACCTTTCAGGATGAGATGGTGAACCCCAATATCATGGAAGCAACTAGGAGCTTTGGGCAAGGGATAAAAGAGAGCAAATTCCCTGTGATCGAGAAAGATTCGTGAACTGGAGGGCCAGTGATGCCTGATCAGCCCTAGTTTTTGTTTGTTGGTTTGTTTGTTTTCAAGCAAATAATTCTAGCTTCCGAAGAATTTCCATGAAAATCTATAGCACCTAAAAGCCTAAAGATGGTGGTGTCTGGAGCTGGTGCTAACGGTGGAGGTAAAAGGTGGGGGAAATAGGCACACATAAAGAGCATCTAGAGAAGACCTGAAAACGTGAGCAGAAGCAGCTGGTGCTGAGGTGACAGAGATCCTCCTGGAGAACTCCTGGAAGACTGCTGGGCTTTCTGCGGTTATGTGGGGTCACAACATATGAATTTTCTTAGGATGGTGAAGAAAAAGGTAATCCAGAAGGCAAGGGTATTTAGGAACATTCCGATTATGTTTGTGCGAGGGTATTTAGGGCTGCATTATTGATATCCAGAATATCTACACCCAGAAGGACGTGAAACTCTATTACCAGTTCAGAATTCTCCAACTCACTGTCTGCCCCAGCGGAGGGAGGCAGGAAGGCCCCTTCTGGTCTACCCACTGTTCTCTCCAACTCTCAGCTCTCTCCTGGCCACGGGAGGGGCTCGCGTCCGTCTGTGGAAATTTCTCATCCGTGTGTCCAAACTACACCCACATTCCTGCCCACCCCTTGGACCCAGGAGCAAGCACACCAGTGGTGTGGCCCATTCTCAGGAGAATGGACCAGGGAGGGGGCCCATGATGGTCCAAAAAGTGAGCTTCTTATGGCAATTTGGCATAAAATTCCAGGGTATCCAGAGCACCCTTGAAGGGGAAACTGGACTATAGGGCCTTGAAAATGCTTTGCCTGGACAGGCATGGTGGCTCATGCTTGCAGTCCTAGCACTTTGGGAGGCCAAGGTGGGCGGATTGCCTGAGCTCAAGTGTTCAAGACCAGCCTGGGAAACATTGTGAAACCCCATCTCTACTAAAAAAAAACACCAAAAACCAAAAAACAAAAAATTAGCCAGGTGTGATGGTGCACGCCTGTAATCCCAGCTACTTAGGAGGCTGAGGCAAGAGAACTGCTTGAACCCGGCCAGTGAAGGGTTGCATCGAGCTGACATAGTACCACTGCACTCCAGCCTGGACAACAGAATGAGACTGTCTCATTAAAAAAAAGAAAGAACTCAAGAATGAAAGAAAGAACAAAAGAAAGAGTGAAAGAACGAAAGAAAGAAAGAAAATGCTTTGTTCTTTGGGACAGGGCATGGACTTTGGGAGGAAATCTCATTCAAGTAGTAGATCAAATCCAAAAGAGCTTTATAAAGATAATGTTACCCTTGTTTTCTCTGTGATTTCACAAGTCTTGATAAGGTACAAGAACATTTGAGGACACATATACTCAAATATACATGTCCCCCCATATGTCTTAGGGACATATATACTAGAATTTAGCTTGCTGTGGGGTGGGGGGGGACTGGCTGTGTGATTGGGTCTGTGAAAGCAAATAAGGACATTAAACTAAGGGTATCTGGAACTGGAACTTAACTTGGAAACGTGTTGTAGCTAAAAAAACAAAATGAAAACAAAAGTGAGCCTTAGTCACAAACAGTTAACCAACTGATTGGTTATACAACTCAGGACCTCCCAAGAGACCATACCCAAATAAGGCAGATGCTCCATCACGACATGCCCAAATATGGCAAACATCTAGCCGAAATCAATCAGGTAATTTCTTCACTTTGTTTCAGCGTTAGCTGCTTGTATTGCTGGAACAGAGTTCTGGTTTTGAGTGATGCCCAATTCATAAATCTTTATTTGATCAAGTAAACTCTATTAAATTTAATTTGTCTAAAGGTTTTCTTTTAACAAATCTAAAAGGCTCTCCAACTAGAAGTTCAAGCCCTGTGACTGACCAGAACACAGTAGGCATTGCTCCTCCCTCTGGCTGCAGTGACAGCAGCATGGAGCTTCCTTCTACTCTAGAGCAATCATCTCTGGATGTGGATGTCCCCAGGACAGGAGCAAGAAGCATGATGAGAATGAAGTACACAGAGGCCAAGCATCTGAGTTTGGGCTCTAGAATGAGACATAAGCAAGCAGAACTCCCCTTGAAATGAAGAAGTGCTTTGGGTGATTCCTAACGTATTAGGGGAGATGGTCCAAGCAACACTGAACTTGCTGATAATCTGAGGATATTCAAGTGGAAGGCATTGCTTGCACCTCAAATTATCATATGAGACACCTCCTTTATTATTATTATTTTTGAGACAGTCTCACTCTGTTGCCCAGGCTGGAGTGCAGTGGTGTGATCTCGGCTCACTACAACATCCGCCTCCAGGGTTCAAGTGATTCTCATATCTCAGCCTCCTGAGTAGCTGAGATTAAAGATGTGTGCCACCACACCCAGTTAATTTTTGTATTTTTGGTAGAGACGGGGATGAGGTTTCCCCATGTTGTCCAGGCTGGTCTCAAACTCCTGACCTCAGATGATCTGCCCTCCTCTGCCTCCCAAAGTGCTGGGATTATAGGCATTAGCCACCGCGCCTCGCCACTTCCATTACATTTTGAGGAGACTAGAACATTTTACTCTATTGCTCTGAAATCCTAAAATCTTCACATTGGACATTAGGGATGACTTTAAAAATCATCGCATTAAAGTCATACCCTATGTTTAAATTTTCTTGCCAAGAGTCGTCCAGCCTGTTTCAACAGATTTGGAGACCAGGATTCCTATTTTCTTAGAATCTCATTTTATGTTCAAAAAACGTTAATAAAATGATATTTTGAAAATTAAACCTGGCCGGGCATGGTGGCTCATGCTTGTAATCCCAGAACTTTGGGAGGCCAAGGAGGGTGGATCACTTGAGGTCAGGAGTTCAAGACCAGCCTGGCCAACCTGGTCAAACCCTGTTTCTACTAAAAATACAAATATTAGTCTGGTGTGATGGCACCTGCCTGTAATCCCAGCTACTTGGGAAGCTGAGGCATGAGAACTGCTTGAACCTGGAAGACAGAGGTTGCAGTGAGTTGAGATCCTGTCACTGCACTACAACCTGGACAACAGACTTCGTCTCCAAAAAAAAAAGAAAGTTAGATCTAAATTTGTCTCCATGTAATGTGCCCCCATTGGTCTAGGTTCTACATCCCAAGGCAATACAGGCTAGATCTAGTCTGTCTTCCACAAAATACCCTTTACAAATGGAAAGGCAGCCAGCATAACTGAGATGTCTCTCTTTCAAAGCTCTTCAGGTTAGTTTCTTCAACTGTTCCTTGCTTGACATGTGTCAAGGCCTTTCACTCTCCTGATTTCTCTCCATGAGCATTTTGAAGTTGTGTTTTGGGGAGGTTTTTGTTTTTGTTTTTTGAGACAGGGTCTCACTGTGTTGCCCAGGATAGACTGTGGTGTAATCTCGGCTCACTGCAATCTCCGCTTCCTGGGCTCAAGCGATTCTCCAGCCTCAGCCTCCCAAGTAGCTGAGACTAGAGGTGTGAGCCACCAATGCTGGCTATTTTTTTTGTATTTTTGTAGACAGGGGTTTCGCCATGTTGCCCAGGCTGGTCTCAAACTCCTGGGCTCAAAGCAATGTACCCTCCTCAACTTCCGAAAGTGCTGGGGTTACAGACATGAGCCACTGTGCCTGGCCTGAAGTTATATCTTTAAAAAAATAGTTTATAATGAAATCATTATGAAAAAAAAAAAAAAAAATAGGCGGGGCATGGTGGCTCATGCCTGAAATCCTAGCACTTTGGGAGGCCGAGGTGGGTGGATTACCTGAGGTCAGGAGTTCATGACCAGCCTGGCCATCATGGTGAAATCCCATCTTAAAAAGCAAAAAACAAACAACAGAAAAATAGTTAACCACACTCAGAATTAAATATCACACTTCTCAGTAGGGAGAGAGTGACTATCATGTATATTTTTCTGTTAATACTGACCAATATTATATTGGCCTTTCTTTTCTTTTTTCTTTCTTTTTTGGTGGAGAACTCAAAATGGACGTAGACTCATAGAACTGCTGGCTACATTCCCTAAATTATTTTCACATGAGGTATTGCTAAACCTGGCTTTTGCTTTGCTCAGGGCAGCTGCTATGCACTAGTGAGACTCAAATGCCCTTAAGGAATAGTTCATTCAATATTAATAAATCCGTGTTTCGATTCAAGACAATCTAATGTTTTCAGTCACACATTGTATCTTTTTATAAAGGAATGATTAAGTATCTTAAGATGTCAGAGGGTGTGCCTGCTTCTCTAAAATTTTAATAAATATGCTTTGTTCTGCAAATGTGGAAGCAGCATAAAGATTATAGGCATTTTTGATTTTCACAGAAAACTTAGATTCAATTTCAGAGTATCTTTACCCTTTGAATTCTGAAGACTTGATGGAATATGATGAAAATATAGTATTGAGTTTAAAGACATTTTTTGAAGACCGTCAGGGCAATTACTTTTTTTTTTTTTGAGACGGAGTTTCGCTCTGGAGTGCAATGGGATGATCTCGGCTCACTGGAATCTCCATCTCCCGGGTTCAAGCTATTCTCCCAAGTAGCTGGGCTTACAGGCATGTGCCTCCATGCCCAGCTAATTTTTGTAGTTTTAGTAGAGATGGGGTTTCACCGTATTGACCAGGCTGGTCTCGAACTCCTGACCTCAGGTGATCTACCTGCCTTGGCCTCCCAAAGTGTTGGGATTATAGGCATGAGCCACCACACCCAGCCAGGAAATTACTTTTATCATCACAAAGACTAAGCTTTAAATTATAAAATTATAATTCACTTTTTAGTCTTTAGGAGTTTGGAAAAAGATTAACATTATAGCAAGTGTTAGTGATGTTTAGAAAAATTTATCAGATGTTTCAGAGCGCTAAATTGTTGCCCTATTGTCTAAGTTTGGCTCAGGTAAGCACTTGTGACCTCAGAAATCAATGCTCCACATGAAAAGCATTAGATCTAAGATTACAATGCTTGGAAATTGCCAGCGCTTGGACATATAGCAGAGAATGAGGAATTTATCAAGTTCTTACAAATATGTGAGTTTCTACAGTTTATTTTTTAAAAAAACATATTTGGGTAATTAAAAGAAAATCTTACAATTAATTCAGCTGAAACTAGTTTGTTAGCCCAAAACAAATTACTTCATACTTCATCATTCTTTGGAATTAAAAATGTTCTAAATCACATTTGGACTCGAGCTGGTTGTAATCTTATCCAACATATAATGCTAAAAAGGGAAGAATAAGAAATATTTTCAGCCAACTTTGGGGGTTACATACTTGAAATATTTCATTTTTTTTTTTTAGGTAAAGAAATGAATTTTTTAAAAACTGAATAATAAGAATAAAACTATTGATAGAAAATAGTCATTTAGTAAAAAGACAGTTTCACTCACTAGTGTGCAGATGGACAAGGCAGTATCTGGAATGGGCCCCTCCTATCCTTGCCTGGAGGCCAGGGTCCTGGGTGGAATTTCTAAGGTAGAGTTTGCAGAGATTGACAGTGTTTTGTGAAATGTGGGGTGAGAAGTAAATGTGGCCCTCCTCCACCCTTTCCTGCCCTTATGTTCTGCTTTCTACTGATGGCCCAACCCCAGTTGTGATTGCAATGCAAGGTGTCTTCCCCTATAACACTGCTCGGTGGGAGATGGCACCCAGCTTCTGTCTGGCCCAGTCTTGCTCAGGTGATAGCTATCAGGATAGGGAAGGGTCAGCTAGCGTGCAGAGCTGCTGGTTAGGGAGGTGGAAAAAGCTTTGCTGGGAGAGAAGGCTGTCATTTCTGATAGACAAGCAATGTGTGGTTATGCTAACTGCTCGGTGACTGGGATAGGGGAGAGTCGCCAGACAAGGATAATCAGCAAGGCACCTCAGCAGAGCAGTGAACCGCCCTCTCGTGCATGGAGACTGGACAGCCTCTGTGAGCTGACCTCCACTGACACGAGGCTTCCCTGTTCCCGACCAACACCGATGCGCCTTCTCTGCTCATGTCTTCCTGTGTGGTCTCTCCTTTCTATTCTTAGCTCCAGTGGAATGTTAGTTTGGTCTGGGGGAACAAGAAATATTGTAAATGTGTATCTGAATATTCCTGTCTTCATCTAGACCAGTTTCTAACTCCAACATGCCAATAATGGAATCCTTCCCCTAAGCAAAGAATGACTAATCTCTAGCTCACTTTGAAGCCTTCTACAACCAATTAATTGACTTCAGAGAGAATGGCCATGAATAACCTGTAATTAATAAGAGGCAGAGGTTGCAGTGAGCCGAGATTTCACCACTGCCCTCCAGCCTGGGCGACAGAGGGAGACTGTCTCAAAAACAAACAAAAAAAAACAAAAAAAAACCTCATCTGGTGTAATTTTTCAAAGGAAAATAAGAGTAAAGGCAGAAATAAATAATATTAGGAAGGAAAAACAGGATATAGCATGGAGAGTTTTAAAAATTCAGAAGATAAAACTATGGATAACTGATGCCATTACATTCAATTACTTAGGCCAAATGGTTAACTTTCTAGAATAATACAAGTTAATAAACTCACTCGGCTGGGGGCAAGGTGGCTCATGCCTATTATCCCAGCACTTTGGGAAGCCAAAAAGGGGAGATCACGAAGTCAGGAGATCGAGACCATCCTGGCTAACACGGTGAAACCCCCATCTCTACTAAAAATACAAAAATTAGGAGGGTGTGGTGGCATGCATCTGTAGTCCCAGATACTTGGGAGGCTGAGGCAGGAGAATTGCTTGAACCCGGGAGGTAGAGGTTGCAGTGAGCAGAGATTATGCCACTGCACTCCAGCATGGGCGACAGAACGAGACTCCATCTCAATAAATAAATAAATAAATAAACTCATTCAACCTGATTAAACAAACTTGTAATCGTTAAAGTAGCAGGCTCAACATTTGAGAATATACCCAGGGAAAGCATCGAGACTAGAAAATTTTACAGATGAGTTTTATGAAGCCTCAAAGATGTGATAATTCTTATCATCTACAAATGTTTCCAAATACTAGAGAAATAGAAAATTTACTCATTCTTATTATGATGCTTAATGTGTAATTTTGATATCAAAACTTGAGAAGGAAGTCATGAAAAAAGATTATAGCTCATTATTTGTTATACACATAAAGACAAACATCCTAAATAAAACATCTGCAAATAGAATCCAGCAATATGTGACTAAGTAGAAACTATCCCAGGGATGTAGAGATAGTTTAAGATGAGAGAATCTATTAATATAATATATTGCACTAACAAATCAAAGGACAAAAACTCATTTTAATTGATATAGCAAGGGCATTAACAAATTTTGATATTTCTTCAAGATTAACCAAAAAAAATAAAAATCTTAGTTAACTAGAAATCTGTTTCTTAACCTGATAGTAGTAATCTTCAAAAACCTACAGCAACTATCATACTTCATAGTGAAATAGTAGAAATATTCTTATAAATGCCTGGAATGAGAAAAGGATGTTTGCTATCACTGCTTCTATTCAACATGAAACTGAAGATCCTAGCCTATTCGAGAAGTCAAGAAAAAAATGTATAAAAATTTAAAAGGGGCTGGGCACAGTGGCTCATGCCTGTAATCCCAGAGCTTTGGGAGGCCAAGGCAGGTGGATCACAAGGTCAGGAGTTTGAGACCAGCCTGACCAACATGGTGAAACCCCGTCTCTAACAAAAAATAAAAAATGTAAAAGGTTAAAACAAATTCATTATTATATATAAAAAGTATAACTCTCCACATACAATATGAAGAATATATATGGGGCTGCGCCTGTAATCTCAGCACTTTAGGAGGCCAAGGTGCACAGATCATGAGGTCAAGAGATCAAGACCATCCTGGCTAACATGGTGAAACCCCGTCTCTACTAAAAATACAAAAATTACCTGGCTGTGGTGGCATGTGCCTGTAGTAGCCGCACTTTGGGAGGCAGAGGTGGGTAGATCACCTAAGGCCAGGAATTCAAGACAAGCCTGGCTAACATGGTGAAACCCTGTCTCTACTAAAAGTACAAAAGTTAGCTGGGCATTGTGGTGGGTGCCTGTAATCCCAGCTACTTGGGAGGCTGAGGCAGGAGAATCGTTTGAACCTGGGAGGTGGAGGTTGCAGTGAACCATGTCAAGACTAGTTGCAAAACCTTTTCAGACTGGAATTGTATTCATCATCTGGATGTCAGTTTATGCAGTGAGTGACCTGCTCTTCTCCTTTGCTTCCTGAGCAAGGGAAAATAAAATATGAAAGAGATGGTATGTGGGAGGACTGCCAGAAAGAGAGAGAGCCAGGATTGTGACCCTGCCCCCACCTCATTCAAGTCCCCAGACAGTCAGTGCATCCGGGAAATGCCCATTAGCCTGAGAGTTTGTCATGAATTTTGAATAAGATAGATAGGAGACCACCAAGAACCAGACTGCTGCAGATTGGGAAGCTCAGAGACAAGAACCTCCCAGGGATTGAACTGAATGCCACTCACTGGGGATCACCCTGAAGATATCACCAAATCAGGTCAGGGGTCACCAGTACTTGGTGAACTGAAGGAAGTGAAGTGGCATGTTTCCTGTTCTCTTTGTGCACATAGAAAATGAAATGTAGCCGGGCTCAGTGGCTCACACCTGTAATTCCAGCACTTTGGGAGGCTGAGGCAGGCAGATCACCTGAGATCGGGGGTTCAAGACCAGCCTGGGCAACATGGTAAAACCTCATCTCTACTAAAAATATAAAAATTAGTTGGGCGTGTTGGTGCATGCCTGTAATCCCAGTTACTTGGGAGGCTGAGGCACAAGAATTGCTTGAACCCAGGAGGTGGAGGCTGCAGTAAGCCTAGATTGCACCACTGCACTCCAGCTTGGGCAACAGAGTAAGACCCTGTCTCAAAAAAAAGGAAGAAAAAAAAAAAAGGCAGGGCATGGTTGCTCATGCCTGTAATCCCAGGACTTTCAGAGGCTGAGGCAGGCAGATCACCTGAGGTCAGGAGTTCGAGACCAGCCTGGCCAAAATGGTGAAACCCCATCTTTACTAAAAATACAAAAATTACCCTGTAATCCCAGCTATTTGGGAGGCTGAGGCAAGAGAATCACTTGAATCTGGGAGGTGGAGGTTGCAGTGAGCCAAGACTGCGCCACTGCACTCCAGCCTGGGCAACAAAAGCAAAATTCCATCTAAAAAACAATGAAATGGAAAGTCAGGTACAAAGGCACACATGTGTCATTCCAGTGATTTGGAAGGCTGAGGCAGGAGGATCGCTTGAGTCTAGAAGTTCAAGGTCAGCCAGGGCAACAGAGAGAAACCCTGTCAATTCAAAAGAAAAGAAAAAATGAAATAGAAGAGTAGTTATCATCAACTAAGGAGAGGATTTCAGCCTCGTCCAGTTGAGTAAAGAGAAATCTACCCATTGTCCTTTCCTTTCTGCCTATTATGAAGTATTTAATATGCTGAGGCAGCGAGAGGGAAAGGTATAAAAGAAAAGATGTTGCTGTTTCCATGCCCACCTGCTAGCCTCTCCACACATACAGATTTTATTTTTTTTGAGATGGAGTTTCGCTCTTGTCACCCAGGCTACAGTGCAATGGCGAGATCTTGGCTCACTGTAACCTCCACCTCCCGGGTTCAAGTGATTCTCCTGCCTCAGCCTCCCAAGTAGCTGGGATTACAGGCACACACCACCACACACAGCAAATTTTTGTAATTTTAGTAGAGACGGGGTTTTACTATGTTGGCCAGGCTGGTCTCGAACTACTGACTTCAGGTAATTCACCCACCTTGGCCTCCCAAAGTGCTGGGATTAGAGGCGTGAGCCGCTGCACCCGGTCCACATATGCAGATTTCAAGCTACAGAGTCAAACAAATCTATACAGGAGAACAAGGAAGATAGAATTAAATGGAGTTTGAGATTACCATCTTTAAAAACTGTTAAATATGAAAATGAAATTATTCTTTTTGAAACGAACTGAAAATTATGGAATCTGGGCATTATGTTGCTATCTAGCAGAAAAGGAGGATGTTATATACTAAAATTGTACGGACACTGCATGAGAAGGAAACTTTTTTTTTTAAATTGTACTTTAGGTTCTGGGGTACATGTGCAGATCATGCAGGATTGTTGCATAGGTACACACATGGCAATGTGGTTTGCTGCCTGCATGCCCCCGTCACCTACATCTGGAATTTCTTTCCATGTTATCCCTCCCCGACCTCGCATTCGCCCCTGCTGTCCCTCCCTTGGCCCCGCTTCAACAGACCCCAGTGTGTGATACTTCCCTCCCTGTGTCCATGTGTTCTCATTGTTCAATACTCACCTATGAGTGAGAACAGGCGGTGTTTGATTTTCTGTTCTTGCGTCAGTTTGCTGAGAATGATGGTTTCCAGATTCATCCATTCCTGACAAAGGACACAAACTCATCATTTTCTTTTTATGGTTGCATAGTGTTCCGTGGTGTATATGTGTCACATTTTCCTTATCCAGTATATCATCAATGGGCATTTGGGTTGGTTCCAGGTCTTTGCTGTTGTAAATAGTGCCACTATGAACATACGTGTGCATGTGTCCTCATAATAGAATGATTTATAATCCTTTGGGTATATACCCGGTAATGGGATGGCTGGGTCAAATGGAATTTTGTTTCTAGGTCTTTGAGGAATTGCCACACTGTCTTCCACAATGGTTGAACTAGTTTACACTCTCACCAACAGTGTAAAAGTGATCCCACTTCACATCCTCTCCAGCATCTGTTGTTTCCAGATTTTTCAATGATCGCCATTCTAACTGGCATGAAATGGTATCTCAGTGTGGTTTTGATTTGCATTTCTCTAATGACGAGTGATGATGAGCATTTTTTCACATATTTGTTGGCCTTATATATGTCTTCTTTTGAAAAATGTCTGTTCATATCCTTCTCCCAATTTTGGATGGGTTTGTTTGCTTTTTTCTCATAAATCTGTTTTGGTTCTTTGTAGATTCTGGATATTAGCCCTTTGTCAGATGGGTAGATTGCAAAAATTTTGTCCCATTCTGTTGGTTGCTGGTTCACTCTAATGATTTTTCTTTTGCTGTGCAGAAGCTCTGGAGTTTAATTAGGTCCCATTTGTCTATTTTGGCTTTTGTTGCCAATGCTTTTGGTATTTTGGTTATGAAGTCCTTGCCTATGCCTATGTCCTGAATGGTTTTGCCTAGGTTTTCTTCTACGGTTTGTATGGTGTTAGTTCTTATGTTTAAATCTTTAATATATCTGGAGTTAATTTTAGTGTAAGGTGTCAGGAAGGGGTCCAGTTTCTGCTTTCTGCACATGGCTAGCCAGTTTTCTCAACACCGTTTATTTAACAGGGAATCCCTTCCCCATTGCTTGTTTTTGTGAGGTTTGTCACAGAGCAGATGGTTGTAGATGTGTGGTGTTGCCTCCAAGGCCTCTGTTCTGTACCACTGGTCTATATCTCTGTTTTGGTACCAGTACCATGCCACTTTGATTACTGTAGCTTTGGAGCATAGTTTGAAATCAGGTAGCATGATGCCTCTGGCTTTGTTCTTTTTGCTTAGGATTGTCTTGGCTATGCGGGCTCTCTTTTGGTTCCACGTGAAGTTTAAGGTGGTTTTTTCCAGTTCTGTGAAGAAGGTCATTGGTAGCTTGATGGGGATAGCGTTGAATCTATAAATTACTTTGTACAGTATGGCCATTTTCACGATATTGATTCTTCCCAACCATGAGCATGGAATGTTTCTCCCTTTGTTTGTGTCCTCTCTTATTTCCTTGAGCAGTGGTTTGTAGTTCTCCTTGAAGAGGTCCTTTATGTCCTTTGTTAGTTGTATTCCTAGGTATTTTATTCTCTTTGTAGCAATTGTGAATGGGAGTTCACTCATGATTTGGCTCTCTGTTAGTCTGTTATTGGTGTATAGAAATGCTTGTGATTTCTGCACATTGATTTTGATCCTGAGACTTCGCTGAAGTTGCGTATCAGTTTAAGGAGATTTTGGCCTGAGACAATAGGGTCTTCTAAATATACAATCATGTTGTCTGCAAATAGAGGCAATTTGACTTCCTCTTTTCCTAATTGAATACCCTTTATTATTATTTTCTTGCCTAACTGCTCTGGCTAGAACTTCCAATACTATACTGAATAGGAGTGGTGAGAGAGGGCATCCTTGTCTAGTGTAGATTTCAAAGGGAATGCTTCCAGTGTTTGCCCATTCAGTATGATATTGGCTGTAGGTTTGTTGTAAATAGCATTTATTATTTTGAGATATGTTCCTTTGATACCTAGTTTATTAAGAGTTTTTAGCTTAAAGTGCTGTTGAATTTTGTCAAAGGCCTTCTCTGCATCTACTGAGATAATCATGTGGTTTTTGTGTTTGGTTCTATTTATGTTGTGGATTACATTTATAGGTTTGTGTAAGTTGAACCAGCCTTGCATCCCTGGAATGAAGCCTACTTGATTGTGATGGATAATCTTTTTGATGTGCTGTTGCAATCGGTTTGCCAGTATTTTATTGAAGATTTTTGCATCTATGTTCATCATAGATATTGGCCTGAAGTTTTCTTTTTTTGTTGAGTCTCTGCCTGGCTTTGGTATCAGGATGATGTTGGTCTCATAAAATGATTTGGGAAGGATTCCCTCTTTTTGGATTGCTTGGAATAATTTCTGGAGGAATGGTAACAGCTTCTCTTTGTACATCTGGTAGAATTCAGCTGTGAACCTGTCTGGACCTGAGCTTTCTTTGGTTGGTATGCTATTAATTGCCACCTCAACTTCAGCCCTTGTTATTGGTCTGTTCAAGGTTTCAACTTCTTCCTGGTTTAGGTTTGGGAGGGTGCAAGTGTCCAGGAATTTATCCATTTCTTCCAGGTTTACTGTTTTATGTGCATAGAGCTGTGTGCAGTAATCTCTGATTGTAGTTTATTTCTGTGGAGTCAGTGGTGATATCCCCTTTATCATTTTTTATTGCATCTATTTGATTCATCTCCCTTTTCTTTTTTATTAATGTGGCTAGCGGTCTATTTTGTTGATCTTTTCAAAAAACCAGCTCCTGGATTTATTGATTTTTTGAAGGAACTTTTGTGTCTCTATCTCCTTCAGTTCTCCTCTGATCTTAGTTATTTCTTATCTTCTGCTAGCTTTTGAGTTTTTTTTTTTTTTTTATTGTACTCCTGTAGCTCTTTCAATTCTTCCCATCTTTGTGGATTTGTCTACACGTGGTCTTTGTAGTTGGCGACTTTTTCGGATGGGCTGAGTGGACGTCCTTTTTGTTGATGTTCAAATGATTTCTTTCTGCTTCTTAGTTTTCCTTCTAACAGTCAGGCTCCTCTGCTGCAGGACTTCTGGAGGTCCACTCCAGACACCGCTTGCCTGGGGATCACCTGCAGGGGCTGAAGAACAGCATGGGTTGCCGCTGGATTCTTCCTCTGCTATCCTCATCCCAGAAGTGTACCCACCAGATGTCGGCCTGAGCTCTCCCCTATGAGGTGTCTCTTTGGGTCTATGGGAATTGGGGAGTTGCTTGAGAAGACAGTCTGTCCCTTATAGGAGCTCAAGTGCTGTGCTGGGAGCTCTGTTGTTCTGTGCAGAGCTGCTGGACAGGTACCTTTAAGTCTGCAGCAGCTGGACTCATAACCACATCTTTTCCCAGGTGCTCTGTTTTAGGAAGGTCAGCTTTATTTATAAGTTCCTGTCATGCTGCTGCCTTTTTTCATAGATGCCTTGCCCTGCATGGAGTAGTCTAGTCACAGTCTGTCAGCAGAGGTGTTGCTGAGCTGCCATAGGCTCTGCCCAGCTGCTGTGTGAACTGCCTTGGTAGTGGCGGACACCCTTCCCCTCCACTGAGCTGGACCGTCCTGGGTCCAGCTGCGCTTACTGAGAAACTCTCAATCCAGAGCATTGCAGATTGCTTGTTTTGTGGGGGTGGTATCCACTGAGCCAGATCGCCTGGCTCTCTGTCTCATTTCCCTCCCTTTCAGTTGAATGGGCGGCTCTGTCTCCCAGGCATTCCAGAAGCCAGTTGAAACAGCCACCCAGACTGGTGTGAGTTTCTGTGCACCTACCTGGCACTGGCTGAAACCACAGTGCTGAAAACTCGTGGCGCTTTTCGGCCCTGGAATCTCCTGGTCTGTGGGCCGTGAAAACTTGTTTGGAAATGCGGTAAGCACTCACCCTCTGCACTGTTCTCTCTGCGAACTGCACTCCAGAGCTGTTCCTATTCGGCCATCTTAGGAAACTTTTATGTTTAGAACCCTGTGTATTACTAACCTGGTAATTTTTTTTTTTGAGATGAAGTTTTGCTCTTGTTGCCTAGGCTGGAGTGCAATGGCACAATCTCAGTTCACCGCAACCTCTGCCTCCTGAGTTCAAGTGATTCTCCTGCCTCCCGAGTAATCAGAATTACAGGCGTGTGCCACCACACGTGGCTAATTTTGTATTTTTAGTAGAGACAGGGTTTCTCCATGTTGGTCAAGCTGGTCTTGAACTCCTGACCTAAGGTGATCCACCTGCCTTAGCCATCCAAAGTGCTGGGATTGCGGGCATAAGCCACTGCACCCAGCCGCACTTTTTCTTTAACTCTGTATGTTGACCTTAAAGTTCACATGGGAAGGAGAAAATAAAAATCAGGATAAATTTAAAGAAGAAAAATTAGAATAAGGGACTTACTCTAATAGACATAGAAAGTTTTATTAAAACTTGGAGTAATTAAAACAGTGTTTTGAACTTAAAAAGAATTAAAACAGTGTTTAAAACTTGGAGTAATTAAAACTTGGAATGAAAACAGGGGACAGAAAAATAGTTTGGACAGCCGGGCACAGTGGCTCACATCTGTAATCCAGCACTTTGTCAGGCTGAGGTGGGTGGATCACGAGGTTAGGAGAGTAAGACCATCCTGGCCAACATGGTGAAACCCCATCTCTACTAAAAAAAAAAAAAAAAATTAGCCGGGCATGGTGGCACAAGCTGTAGTCCCAGCTACTTGGGAGGCTGAGGCAGGGGAATCACTTGAACCTGGGAAGCAGAGGTTGCAGTGAGCCGAGATTGGGCCATTGAACTCCAGCCTGGGGACAGAGCAAGACTCTGTCTAAAAAAGAAAAGAAAAGAAAAGAAAAATAGTTTTGAATATCGTACTTTAAAAAACAGTCTGGATGTAGGCCTTACCTATGTGGGAACTTAATATATCATAAAAGTAATCTTACAAACAACTGGTCTATTTAGTATATGTGATGGACAAATGAGAGAAAAATATTCCAGAGGTTGAGATCATGGGCTTTAGCACAAATCTACCAAAGACTGACAGCTGACTCTGCTGCTTAACAGCTGCATGACTTCAGGCATGTTACTTAATGTATTTGTGCCTCTGTTTTTTGTGTGTGTATGTGTGTTGTTGTTTATGAGACAGGCTCTCTCTTGTCACTCAGGCTGGAATGCAGTGGCACAATCTCGGCTAGCTATAACCCCGCCTCGGGCTTCAAGTGATTCTCATGCCTCAACCTCCCAAGGAGGTGGGATTACAGGCATGCGCCACCATGCCTAGCTAATTTTTGTATTTTTGGTAAAGACAGGGTTTCACCATGTTTGCTAGTCTGTTCTAGAACTCCTGGCCTCAAGCAGTCGCCCACCATGGACTCCCAAAGCACTGGGATTACAGGTCTGAGCCAGTGCACTGGGCCTGTTTCTCTCTCTCTCTTTTTTTTTTAACCTATAAGTGAGGCTAATGTTATTATTTTCTCATGAAGTTGTGATAATGTAATGGGTTAATAAAGGTAAATCATTAACCCCATCCCT
The DNA here is from genome assembly GCA_004027715.1 of Plecturocebus donacophilus. Lineage (NCBI taxonomy): Eukaryota > Metazoa > Chordata > Mammalia > Primates > Pitheciidae > Plecturocebus > Plecturocebus donacophilus. The sequence goes on along the minus strand of PVKP010023305.1, from coordinate 13,641 downwards.
ACTAAAACTACAAAAATTAGCTGGGCGTGGTGGTACACAGCTGTTGTTCCAGCTACTTGGAAGGCTGAGCAGGAGAATCGCTTGAAGGCGGGAGGCAGATGTTGCCGTGAGCCTAGATCGCATCGCAGCACTCAAGCCTGGGTGACAGAGCAAGACTCCATCTCAAAAACAAAACAAAACATAAATCATTTGAAACAGAGAGTGGCATGCAGTACACACAATAAATATTTACTATCTTCATTAGCTCCCTGTATCTCTATGTGAGATTCCGATCTCAAACCCTATATAAAATATATATTCAGGTAGTTACTACAGCTAAATGAGCAGTTTGTCCTTTACAATGTTTAGAAGAAAATTGGCTGGGCACAGTGGCTCACACACTTCATTCCAGCACTTTGGAAGGCCAATGCGGGTGGATCACTTAAGGTCAGGAGTTCAAGACCAGCCTGGCCAAAATGGTGAAACCTCGTCTCTACTAAAAATACTAAAAATACAGAAATTAGCTGGGCGTGGTTGTGCGTGCCTGTAGTCCCAGCTACTCTACTTGGGAGGCTGAGGCAGGAGAATCACTTGAACCTGGGAAGTGGAGGTTGCAGTGAGTCAAGATCACGCCACTGCACTGAGACAACAGAGTGAGACTCCGTCTCAAAAAAAAAAAGAGAGAAAAGAAAAAGAAAATATAGAAGCATATCTTTATGACATGTAGGCAGGAAATGATCTTAAAACCTTAAAGAAGGCACAAAATACAAATAAAAATAATCAGAAAGTTGACTTATGTTTAAAATTCGGCTCAATAGAGAGAATCAAATATGAAGTTAAAAGACAAACCACGGACTTGAGGAAAGTGTTGCAACACATCTTATAAAGGATTAATATCCAGAATATTTATATTGATAAGCAATGACAAACAAAAAAGACAAAAGATAAGCAAATAATAATAACAGGCAATTGTCAGGAGGGAAAACTTGAATGGACAGTATAGATGAGGAAAATGCTCACCATCATTCATTAGCATTTGGGAACGTGAATTTTAAAACCACACGAATTCTACAACTTTATGTATATACATATATATATATATATATTTTTTTTTTTTTTTTTTTTTTGAGATGGAGTCTCGCTCTGTCTCCAGGCTGGAGTGCAGTGGCGCAATCTCGGCTCACCGCAACCTCCGCCTTCTGGGTTCAAGCGATTCTTCCACCTCAGCCTCCTGAGTAGCTGAGACCACAGGCACCTGCCACCACACCCGGCTAATTTTTGTATTTTTAGTAGAGGCAGGGTTTCACCATGTTGACCAGGATGGTCTCGATCTCTTGATCTCGTGATCCGCCTGCCTCGGCCTCCCAAAGTGCTGGGATTATAGGCATGAGCAACCATGCACGGCACAACATTTTATATTTTTTAATTCTTTTTTCTTTTTTCACAAATACTGCCTGCCAGTGAAGAAAAGTCACATACAGGAATCTGATTTTTTTTTTTTGAGACTGTTTTTCACTCTTATTGTCCAGGCTGGAGTGCAGTGGCTCTATCTTGGCTCACCACAACCTCTGCCTCCAAGGTTCAAGTGATTCTCCTGCCTCAGCCTCCCAAATAGCTGGGACTATAGGCATGTGCCGCCATGCTCGGCTAATTTTTTGTATTTTTTGTAAAGATGTGGTTTCTCCATGTTGGTCAGGCTGGTCTCGAAAACTCCCGATCTCAGGTGATCCGCCCGATTCGGCCTCCCAAAGAACTGAGATTACAGGCCTGAGCTACCTTGCCCAGCCTTCTACAACCTAATAGCAAACCATTGCTATAGCATGCAATTTTGTATGGTCCTCGCAAAAAAACTACTTATTTAAAACAACAACAGCATGTCCGGGAGTGGTGGCTCACACCTGTAATCCTAGCACTTTGGGAGGCCACGGCGGGCGGATCACTTGAGGTTGGACGTTTAAGACCAGCCTGACCAATATGGAGAAACCCCGTCTCTACTAAAAAAATACAAATTAGCTGGGTACGGTGGGGCATGCCTGTAATCCCAGCTACTGGGCAGACTGAGGCAGGAGAAATGCTTGAACCTGGAGGCGGAGGTTGCGGTGAGCCGAGATCACGCCATCCCACTCCAGCCTGGGCAACGAGCAAAACTCCATCTCAAACAAAACAAAACAAAACAAAAAAACCCCAAAGAAACAACAACAACAACAAAAAACAATAACAACACACACACACACATACACACACAGATACCATTCCACATCAATCAGATGGGCATGTGTTATATAACACTAAGTATTGATGGAGAGGTGAGAAATGGAAATTCTAGACAAAACTTTCCAGAATGCCAGCTAGACACCGTGGCTCAAGCCTGTAATCCCAGCACTTTGGGAGGCCAAGGCAGGCAAATCACCTGAGGTCAGGAGTTTGAGATCAACCTGGTCAATACAGCAAATCCCTATCTCTACTGAAAATACAAAAATTAGCTGGGCGTGGTGGCAGGGACCTGTAATCCCAGCTACTCAGTAGGCTGAGGCACAGGAGTTGCTTGAACCCCAGGGGGCTGAGGCTGCAGTGAGCCAAGATCGCACCACTGCACTCCGGCCTGGGTGATAGAGTGAGGCTTGGTCTGGAAAAAAACAAAACCAAACAAACAAACAAAAACAACCTTCCAGAATGTTTTCCCAGGCAGGCACAGTAGCTCACACCTGTAATCCTAGCAGTTGGGGAGGTTGAAGCAGGAGGATGTCTTGGGCCCAGGAGTTTGAGACCAGCCTGGCAACATAGTGAGACCCTATCTCTACAAAAACAGCAAAACAAACCCCCAAAACACCCAGAATGCTTCCCCATCTATAAATGGCAATTTAAATAATATCCCTAGTTTAATTTTAAGACTGCATACAGGCAAAATCTCAATTTCTCAAATGGTGCTTTAAAGCTATTAAACCATTGCATAATTTCCAACAAAGCCCATTGACCTATCTCATAAATCAACTGGTTTTTCCAAAAGAACCACGATATTATGTTCTCTGGTACAAAATGACCTTTTTAATCTTTCATCAGAGAACAGACAGAAACTTTAGTTATAATCACCATTCAAAGTTGTTTTCCTTATTCCAAACAAACTAAAAAAGGTATAAGTCTTGGTATTGCACAAGAGCTCATAATAATAATTAAAACATATTAATCGCTACATGAAACGAATAAAAGAAATTGCTCTTGGGAGCCCATCCAAACACCACTTTATTCACAGAACCCAGGTGGTTGCTATAGTTTTAATGTATGTGTCCCTCCAAAATTCCTACCTTGGAATCTAATATCCAATGTGATAGAATTAAGAGGTGGCACCCTTTTGGGAAGTGATTAAGTCATGAGCTCTCCATCATCACGAATGGGATTAGTGCTGTTATAAAAGAGATTGAACTGGGTGTGGTAGCTCACGCCTGTAATTCCAACACTTTGGGAGGCTGAGGCGGGCAGATCACCTGACGTCAGGAGTTCGAGACCAGCTTGGCTAACATGATGAAACCCTGTCTCTACTACTGAGGAGGCTGAGGCAAGAGAATCACATGAACCCGGGAACAGGAGGTTGTAGTGAGCCAAGATCATTCCATTGCACTCCAGCCTGGGTGACACAGCAAGACTCCATCTCAAAACAAACAAACAAACAAAAGAGGTTGAAGGGCGCTTCCCTATTTTTACTGTTTGTTTTGTTCTGTTCTTGTGGTTTTTTTGTTTTTGTTTTTTTCTGATGGAGTCTCTCTCTGTTGCCCAAGCTGGAGTGCAGTGGCGTAATCTCAGCTCACTTCAACCTCCACCTCCTGGGTTTAAGCGATTCTCCTGCCTCAGCCTCCCAAGTATCTGGTATTACAGGCAGCAGACACCATGTCCAGCTAATTTTTGTATTTTTAGTAGAGATGGGGTTTTGCCCTGTTGACCAGACTGGCCTGCCTTGGCCTCCCAAAGTGCTGGGATTATAGGCATGAGCCACCGCACTTGGCCCCTAGTTCTTTTTGCCATTCTCCCATGTGGAACAGCAACAAGGTGCCATGTTGGAAGCAGAAACCAGATCCTCACCAGACATCAAATCTGCTGGCACCTTAATCTTAGACCTTCTAGCCCACAGAACTGTGAGCAATAAATTTCTGTTATTTATAAATTACCCAGTTCCAAGTATTTTGTTATGGCAGCACATATGGACTAAGACAGTGGCCAACAGTACACCTTTAGGAATTGATTCAGAAATAAATGTGAAAGTTGTAAATATAATAATATAAGTTGTTAGATACTAAATGTATCTAACAACATGCTACATAAAGAAACAGGAAGATCCTGCTCTTCCATGCTGAAACGTGCTGGCTGTTGAGGGAAATGGCATTGACATGCAATTTTGAAATAAGGAAAAAGATAAAACCATTTCTATGACTTCCATGGGTTGGTCAATTAGAGTATCTCAATGATATATTCAAACTCATGTATATCCTCAGTTAATCACTTCAGGTTAAAAATGGCAGAATATCTAGTGCTGAGGTGATCACAAATCATAACTCATTAAGAGGAAATTCTGTAATGAAAATAATTTGGTCAAAATTTGTCTCTTTTCCCACACTTAATTTTCTTCATCAGTCAGAGAATGAAATCAAGGTGGTGGCTGGGCGAGGTGGCTCACACCTATAATCCCAGAACTTTGGGAAGCCAAGGCAGGTAGATCACCTGAGGTCAGGAGTTCGAGACCAGCCTGACCAACATGGCGAAACCCTGTCTCTACTAAAAATACAAAAACTAGCTGGGCGTGGTGGTGTGCGCCTGTAATCCCAGCTACTCCAGAGGCTGAGGCAGGAGAATCGCTTGAACACGGGAGGTGGAGGTTGCCGTGAGCCGAGATCACACCATTGTACTGTACTCTAGCCCAGGCAACAGGAGCAAGACTCTGTCTGAAAAAAAAAAAAGAAGAAATTAAGGGCAGTATTACATGCTGCATTTTAGCATTTTAAGACTACATTCCCATGCGCTAACTGACCATGAAAACATATTTTTTTTTTTGTCAGCTAATTCTCTCAAGTTGTATAGATAGTCTGAAATTCAAAGTATAGAATCCATGTTTATTTGGCATATCAGCACTGGAGGTGTCTTCAATGAAAAAAAAAATCTTTATAATTTTGGCGTCCATGCCTTACATCAGTGTGGTCCCAAAGTGTGATCTCTCTCTCTGGGGACTTGTGAGAAATGCAGATTCTTGGGCCTCACCCGCCCTACTGGATCAAGAACTCTGGAAGTGAAGCCCAGCAATCTGTGTTTATGAAGACTTTCAGGTGATTCTGACCATTGGTCTTTGTTAATACCCAAAACTAACATAGCTGCCCACCACTAGCTTTTTGGCAATAAGCTATAATTGTGTAATAGAGATATTTTCTTTAGCAGAAATAGAGATTGATTGATTTATTTTAGATAGAGTCTCGCTCTATGGCCCTGGCTGGACTGCAGTGGCTCAATCTCCATTCTCTGCAACCTCCTCCTCCTGGGTTCAAGCAATTCTCCTGCCTCAGCCTCTCAAGTAGCTGGGATTACAGGCGCCTGCCACCATACCCAGCTACTGTTTGTATTTTTAGTAGAGACAGGGTTTCACCATGTTGGCCAGGCTGGTCTTAAACGCCTAACCTCAGGTGATCCACCCACCTCAGTCTCCCAAAATGCTGGGATTACAGGCGTGCGCCACCACACCTGGCCAATTTTTCAATATTTTAATATGTAAATCAGTGGGCATGGCTACATTATAACAGCGCACCTCCACCGTAGCTCTGCATATGAATCCCTGGGAATCTTGTCAAAAATGCAGATCCTGATCCAGTATTTCTGGAGAGGGTGGAGATTCTGTAGGTCTAACAAGCTTCCAGGTGGAGCAGATTGCTGGCCCTTGGGCCACATTTTAAGTAGCAGTGAGGCACTAAAAGATGTAAAGAAGGAGTCAGATCCTTGCAGCTACTTGTAATCAATAGAATTGGATTTAAGAGAAGAAGATCAGAGGATATTCCATCCAAGAAAAATGAAATAGCATGGGGACAAATGTGATTTATGTTGGTAGATGGTAAAAGAAAAAAAAGGTAGGGATAATGTGCCTAGACAGTGTATTGGAGGAAATGAGAAGGTATGATATTATTACAAATGAGCAATGGAATTGTGTTAATATAGCCCATTAGGGTTGTTAGATTTCCAAAAGTACTTTGCAGAACACTTTCATGGCATCACACAACTTCAACATTGCAACAAGTGACACAATGGGATGCCTGTGATGTGTCATTAGTGATAACATTTTAAGAAATAATGAATCACTACTAATAGCTCCTTTTCCAGTTTTTACATTTTTTTAAATTTGATTTTATTTTTTTTGAGATGGAATCTTGCTCTGTTGCCCAGACTGGAGTAGAGTGGCGCAATCTTGGCTCACTGCAACCTTCACCTCCTGGGTTTCAAGCAATTCTTCTGCCTCAGCCCTCCGAGTAGCTGGGATTACAGGCGTGCACCACCAAGCCTGGCTAAGTTTTGTATTTTTAGTAAAGACAGGGTTTCACCATCTTGATCAGGCTGGTCTGGAACTCCTATCTGCCTGCCTCGGCCTCTCAGAGTGCTGAGATTACAGGCATGAGCCACTGCGCCAGCCTCCAGTTTATTTACTACCAATTTTTAGAACTGTAACCATATTCAGTAAATCAATTGTTTAGAGACAAATCTTCAATCCATTTGTGTTTCCTTATTCATAATTACCTCTTCCTAAATTACAGAGGTTTGGGGAGTAACTTGTAAAAAACAACAACGAAATGCTTTTTATTATTTAAATCTACCAAATTATCATTGATTTATATTTGAAGTGGGTTCATTATGGTGGATCACTAGAAAGTTAAGCAACATGAGGCTAATTCTTCCCTGTGTGAGACATTTCCACACACTGCAGGAGGTCCAGCATTCCTAGCCCCCATCCATTCGATGCTAGTGTTGCATTCTCTAATTACTGTGAGGGATAAAAAGATCTCTACAGATTTCCAAAACATGCTTTAGGATGGGGTAGAACCCTGCTTACCATCACTGTGTAAATCAGCAACTACAGTAGACTAAACTCCAAAGTTTTGATGCAATTTCCAAATGTCTGACTTGAAAGCAGACATTTAATATATCAAAGCAGTAAATGCTTCACAACTGTCTCATAATCTAAACGTTTCATGCAGAAAGATCAGTCCCTAGAAAAATCTGACATATTCACTTAGGGTTTATCACTAAAAACCACAGGTACTTGGATCACCAAAGAGCTCTGTAATTTCTTCGCTTACTAACTGGAAATACAGGAACAACAGCCTCTATTCTTCTTATAACTTGTTTTACCCAAGCATGGGCCTCTTCTACTCACTTTTCTAAGCACAACCTGAGGACACTTTGTTTAATTCTACTTCATTTGCAGAATTTGGTAGTATTTCTTATGAAATATGGAACCATATATTGTATCATAATTTTCATGCTTAATTAACCTATCCTGAATGAGGTAATTTCTGGGGACCATCTGTTCAGAGAATAACTGGATGAACACTTCAGAGAAAATACACATAAAGGCTTGTTGATGTGATAATCAGAACAATGAGACATACAAAAACATGTTCGATTAGCTTTGCGCAGTGGCAGCATCATAACCAATGAGGTTTATCCGAGGCGCGATTATTGCTAATTGAAAACTTTTCCCAATACCCCGCTGTGATGACTTGCAATACAGTCGGCATTGGCAATTTTTGACAGTCTCTACAGAGACTGATTTTTAAAAAGAAAAAAATTAAAAAACAAAAAACATGTTTGGTTAATTTGGAAGTTCTCATCACACACTTCTTTTACCGTAACATCCATAACAGTTATGTGATGTGTGTGTATCGGGCCTTATAATTTGCAAAATTACAATGTTGCCAATAAATCAATAAACTCTGGCTTGTTTGTCCATGACAATAAATTTGACCCTGAAACCAAAATCTAGATGGATTAGTAGCTCAATGAATTAACTCTTCATAGCTTTAGTAAATAATGAAAAAAATATTCTGACACTAAGTTCCTAGATTCACAAGATGCTCTTTTAATACAAGCTAAAGACATTTTTACAATGTTTGTCATGATCATGCTTCAGTTTATTCCAAACATTAAGACAAAAGGGTTCAATGTTACTTGTTTGCTGAATCTGATTTTAAGACATCTACCTGTGTACTGTGGCATATAGAATACAATTTGGAAAATGACTACAAAATATTAACAGTGATTATCTCTGGAAGCTGATTATATATAATCTTTATTTTGTTCTTCATATTTTTCTGGATTTTTTCTAAAATTTTTTCACTGACTATGTCTTACTTTTTTAATTTTTTTTGCAGCCCCAGCTGTTGCAATAATTTGTATCATTTTTTTTTTTTTTTGAGGTGGAGTCTCTCTCTTAAGCAGGCTGGAGTGCAATGCGCAATCTCGGCTCACTGCAACCTCTGCCTCCCAGGTTTAAGGGATTCTCCTGCCTCAGCCTCCTGAGTAGCTGGGATTATAGGTGTGTGCCACCATGCCCCATTAATTTTTGAATTTTTAGTAGAGATGGGTTTTCACCATCTTGGTCAAGCTGATCTTGAACTCCTGACCTTGTGATCTGCCCATCTAGGCCTCCCAAAGTGTTGGGATTACAGGCGTGAGCCACCATACCCGGCCGACTATGTCTTACTTTTATAATCATAATCAGAAGAAAAAAAAAGCAATGAGCCAGGTACAGTGGCTCATGCCTGCAATCCCAGCACTTTAGGAGGCTGAGGCAGGCAGATCACTTGAGGTCAGAAGTTCGAGATCAGCCTGGCCAACATGGCACAAGCTATCTCTGCTAAAAACAGAAAAAATTAGCAGAGTGTAGTGGTGCCTGCCTGTAATTCTAGCTACTTAGGGGGAGGCTGAGGCACAAGAATTGCTTGAATCTGGAGGCAGAGGTTGCAGTGATCCAGGATCACCCTACTGCACTCCAGCCAGGGCAACAGAGTGAGACTCTGTCTTCAAAATTATATATACAAAAAAAAAAAAAAAAACAATTAGCCAGGCATTGTGGCCAGTATAGCAAAACCCCGTCTCTACTAAAAATACAAAAAAGTAGTTTGGCATGGTGGTGTTGAGGCTGAGGTGGGAGGATGGCTTGAGCCCAGGAGGCTGCAGTAAGCTGTCACTGTGCCTCTGCATTCCAGCCAGGGCAACAGAACCAGATCTTGTTTCAAAAAAAATTTTGTTAAGTAAGAGTTATTATTTATTTATTTATTTAAAGATGGGGTTTCACCTTGTTGGTGAGGGCAGTTTCAAACTCCTGACCTCAGGTGATCCACCCACCTCGGCCTCCCAAAGTGCTAGGATTACAGGCATGAGCCACCATGCCCGGCCAGTAAAAGTTATTTTTTAAAAAGTAATGTAGCCTGGCAACATGGCGAAACCCCATCTCTATAAAAAATACAAAAATTTGTTGGGCATGGTGGCGGGCGCCTGTAATCCCAGTTACTCAGGAGGCTGAGGTAGGAGAATTGCTTGAAGCCGGGGGGTCAGGGTAGGGGGTGCGGAGGTTGCAGCAAGCCAAGATCACACTATTGCACTCCAGCCTGGATGACAGAGTGAGACTGTGTCTCAAGAAAAAGAAAAAAAGTAATGCATCACTAGTAGAATGTTGACCAAAGCTTGCTGTTTAAACATGTTTAACTGAATGGAAATAAATACCAATCTGTAACAAGAAGTATATATAATTTTCTTGAATGTAATAGAAAATAATGCACTGGAAAAACTAAAACCACAACTATGCCAAGCATTACCTGGGAAAATGGAAGTTTCAGATGTTGGGCAAATAAAATAAAATATCTTGTAATAAAAATCATACTGGAGGCCAGGCGCGGTGGCTCACGCTTGTAATCCCAGTACTTTGGGAGGCCGAAGCAGGTGGATCACCAGGTCAGGAGTTTAAGACCTGCCTAGCTAACACAGTGAAACCCCATCTCCACTAAACATACAAAAATTAGCTGGGTGTGGTGGCAGGTGCCTGTAATCTCAGCTACTTGGGAGGCTGAGGCAGGAGAATCGCTTTAAACCAGGAGGTGGAGGTTGCAGTGAGCGGAGATTGCACCACTGCACACTAGCCTGGGCGACAGAACCAGACTCCATCTCAAAAAAAAAAACCATACTGGACTCTTTAAACAAATGTTTTGCTATTAAGAATTAAGGTTAAAATTAATTTCCTTTTCTTTCAAAAGACTTTGTATCATGAAAGCACTTTAAATCCCTGTTTAAAAACCTTAATTAACATCAGTTAGATTATCTTTTAGGTAAGGGTACAATTTTTCTCCTTGGAGCCATTTCTGAGGAATTCTTTTTGAGGTAGTCGTAAAAACTGTGGGTGAGGTGAGTGATTGACAATAACCAGATATCTCCAGGTCTCCATAGGTCTCAGGGGTCAGTGGGTCTACTCTGATTTTCAAATGTGGATGAACTTTCCTGCACATATACATTATATAGCAGCATTTCTCAAAGTGTGATCCTGGGATGCCTGAGGGTTCCTGAGGACTTTTGGAGAGGGTCTATGAGGTCAAAATTATTTGCATAATAATCTTAAGGCATGATTTGCCTTTTTTACTCTTGTTCTTACTCTTTTTCTTACACTAGGGCACTACGGAGTTTTCTGACGGCTGCATGGTAGGGGAAATTGCGAGAGAGAACGCAGAAGCAGGTGTGAGACTCCAGATGCCTTCAGTTAAACTAAACATGAAAGATTTTGCAAATCTGGCCACTTCTCTCATTAAATTGTTTTTTGTTTTGATAAATTTAATATTTTTCATTTTGGTTTTAATTTCTTTCTCTCTTTCTTTTGACAGTGTCTAACTCTGTCACTCAGGCTGGAGTGCAGTGGTGCCATCTCAGCTCACTGCAACCTCCACCTCCCGGGTTCAAGCGATTCTCCCTGACTCAGCCTCCCGAGTAGCTGGGATTACATAGACGCCCGCCACCACGCCTAGCTAAGTTTTGTATTTTTAGTAGAGACGGGGTTTCACCATGTTGGCCAGGATGGTCTCCAACTCCTGAACTCTGGTAATCCACCTACCTCAGCCTCCCAAAGTGCTGGGATTACAGGCATGAGCCATCACACCTGGCCCAGTTTTTTTTTTTTTTCAGTGATACAATTCAGGGAGATGACATAGTAAGTATGTGTACTTAGATACATGAATTTCTTACATCTTCATTACAGAAATTTTGAAATATGTATAAAATCAGAGAGTATAGCACATTAAACCCCATGTGTTTGTTGTCAGCTTTAACAATTACTATTATGATACCAATATTGTTTCATCAATCCCACCCACCACCCATATTTTTAGGTAGTTTTAGAAACAAATTTCAGACATTAGATTATTTCGCTCATAAATGCTTTAACATTGATTGCTAATAGATAAGAACTTCAAAATTATATGTAATACAGTGAGTGGTAATTTCTTGATATCATCTAATACCCAGTCCGTGTTTGAATTTCCCTGTTTGTCTTAAAAATATTCATTTTCAGCTGAGTGTGGTCGCTCATGCCTGTAATCCCAGCACTTTGGGAGACTGACGTGGGTGGGATCATGAGGTCAGGAGATCAAGATCATCTGGCCAACATGGTGAAACCCCATCTCTACTAAAATACAAAAAATTAGCCGGGCGTGGCGGCATGCACCTGTCATCTCAGCTACTCGGGAGACAGAGGCAAGGGAATTGCTTGAACCTGGGAGGCAGAGGTTGCAGTGGGCCAAGGTCGCGCCACTGCACTCCAGCCTGGCAACAGAGCCAGACTCCATCTCAAAAAAAAAAAATAATTTGCAGTACGGATTTAATTAATTAATAATTAATTTTTGTTTTGTTTTTCTGAGAGACAAGGTCTCACACTGTTGCCCAGGCTGGAGTGCAGAGGCATGATCTAGGCTCACTGCAGTCTCTGCCTCCCAGGTTCAAGTAATTCTCTGCCTCAGCCTCCCAAGCAGCTGGGACCTCAGGTGTGTGCCATTACGCTTGTAATTTTTAAATTTTGTGTAGAGATGAGGTCCTGCTCTGTTGCCCAGGCTGGTCTCAAACTCCTCAGCTCAAGCAATGCTCCTGCCTTGGCCTGAAAGGCCAAGTGTTGGGATCAAAGGCATGAGCCAGGTTACCCGGCTTGCAGTGGGTTTTTTGTGGGTTTTTTTGTTTTTATTTTTTGCCCAGGATTAAATAAATTTCACTATTTCCTTTGTCTCTTAAATCTTTTTAAATCTCATTTTTTGGTTGAAGAATCTAGGTAATATGTGAATTATTAAACTTTATAAATAATATAGTAAAGGAGCACAAAGAAAAAGATACCAAATTCCTTTTAAAACATAATGAGCCTAGGCATGGTGGCTCACACCTGCAATCCCAGCACTTTGGGAGGCCAAGGCAGGCAGATCAATTGAGGTAGGGAGTTCAAGACCAGCCTGACTAACATGGTGAAACCCTGTCTCTACCAAATATACAAAAATTATCTGGGCATGGTAGCGCATGCCGTAATCCCAGCTATTTGGGAGGCTGAGGAATTGCCTGAACTCAGGAGGCAGATGTTGCAGAGAGCCAAGATTGTGCTACTTTACTCTAGCCTGGGCCACAGAGTGAAACTGTATCTCAAAAAAAAAAGCAAACAAAACATACTGGATTCAAGTTAGATGTAGCTAAGAATCTGTAGCTGAAACGGTGCGGCTGTTTTGCCGGTGCCCTGGCATGGCGCTTCTCAGTGCAGAGGGTACGGGACTGGGTGCCCTTTTAGTCGGGCTCGGCTGGTCCCATTCCCACGAGGAGAACAGCAATTGAAAGCACTGAGGACTGAGAGTTTCACAGCAAGCACAGCTGAACCCAGGAAGACCTAGCTCTGTGGGGAAGGGGCGTCCACTGAAGGAAAACTAAGAAACAGAAAAAATTTCATCACCAACAAGCCAGACGTCTACTCAGAGACCCAATCTGAAAGTCGGCATTTACAAAGACGACAGGTGGATAAATCCACAAAAATGGGAAGAAACCAGTGCAAAAAGGCTGAGAACACCCAAAATAAGAATGCTTCTCCTCCTACAGGGGATCACACCTCATTAGCAAGGGAATAAGACCTGACAGATAATGCGTGTGATGATCTGTCAGAATCAGGCTTCAGAAGGTGGATAATAAGAAACTTCTGTGAGCTAAAAGAACATGTTCTAACCCAATGCAAAGAAACTAAGAACCTTGAAAGAATATTTAATGAAATGCTAATGAGAATGGACAACTTAGAGAGGAATATAAGTGAATTGATGGAGCTGAAAAACACAATACGAGAACTTCACGAAGCATGCACAAGTTTCAACAGCCGAATTGACCAAGCAGAAGAAAGGATAACAGAGGTCGAAGATCAACTCAATGAAATAAAACAAAAAGGAAAGATTAGAGAAAAAAGGGTAAAAAGGAATGAACAAAGTCTCCAAGAAATATGGGACTATGTGAAAAGACCTAATCTACGTTTGATAGGTGTACCTGAATGTGACGAAGAGAATGAATCCAAGCTGGAAAATACTCTTCAGGATATTATCCAGGAAAACTTCCCCAACCTAGCAAGGCAGGCCAATATTCAAGTCCAGG